>ML790125.1:97917-119934 GCA_009831015.1 Picea engelmannii | reverse complement strand
ATGAATATAATATATGCTGGTTTTCTCGGTTTGGGTTTCCAGGTGAAAAATCTCTGTGTAATGTTTGTATTTGCCATTGTATCCTTTCTGTTCTTTTCTGAATATCAGTTTGCAGTAGATATTGTACAAGGTTAGAATTTACAGTTAGGAAACTACACAGTGAGAGACACATTTTATGTGGTTGACCTATCGGACACATATGTGGTGTTAGGAGTTCAGTGGATATCATCAGATCAACATCCGAGAGTAGGACATAGAGAAGACGACATTTCCATTTCATTTTGGACACTTCAAGTTCCTGGTTATGTCATTTGGGCTAACCAATGCACCTGCTACATTCCAGTCTTGCATGAACCATATATTCAGGGATCAGTTAAGGAAATCGGTCTTGGTTTTCTTTGACGACATCTTGATCTATATCCGGTCATGGCAAGATCATATGAGGCACTTGGATGAGGTATTGGGCATCATGGAGGCACATTCATTATATGCCAAAGATTCCAAGTGCGAGTTCAGTATGACAGAGCTTCTTTACTTAGGCCACATCATCAGTGCACAGGGGGTACATGTGCACTAAGAGAAGATCAGGGCCATTCTGGATTGGCCGACGCCCAAGAACATGACATAATTGAGGAGCTTCTTCAGGCTGTGCAGCTATTACAGGCGGTTCATTCAGGGTTTTTCTCAGCTTGGAGCATCGCTGATAGATATTACCAAGCATGGGGCCTTCATATGGATCGAGAAATCACAGGAAGCCTTTGATCACATGAAGGAATCCATGGGAACTTATCCAGTGTTGGCACTACCAGACTTCACCTTGCCATTTGTACTAGAGTGTGATGCATCTGGCGAAGGGATCGATGCAGTTTTGATGCAGGGAGGACACCCCATTGTATTCGAGAGTCGGAAGATTAGTCAACCTGAGAGGTTGTACTCCATTTATGACAAGGAAATGTTGGCAATCATGCATGCATTGACTAAGTTCAGACAATATTTGGTGGGCAACAAATTCGTGGTCAAGACCGATCACAATAGTTTGAAGTATTTCCTTGAGCAGAAGGACCTTAGTGAGCGCTAAAAGAAATGGGTGATGAAGGTACATGAATTAGACTTTGACATAGAGTATTTAAAGGGGAAGAATAACATTGTGGATGATGCACTATCGAGGAGACTTGCGGCATGTTCTTTGATGGAGATTTCAGCAGATTGGAAATCCCACTTGTTAGTGGAATATTCCAAGAACAAGTTTGCTTGTGAGGTGATGGATGGGCAGATACAGGATGACCAGTATAGGGTCATTGACGATGTCATATTTTACAAGGATAGAGTCTACTTGGTTCCAGATTCAGGGCTTAAGAAGAAGATCCTCACCGCAGTTCATGATTCACCTCTAGTGGGCCATCAGGGGTTTTTCAAAACCTACAGACAGATCATGGAGAGGTTCTCATGGAAGGGCCTCAAACAAGACGTTATGAGACATGTCAGTGAGTGTGTGACTTGCCAGCAGAACAAGTCAGAGCATGCTCTTCCAACAAGGCTACTTCAACCACTCCCCATTCCAGAGAAGAAATGGGAGAGTATATCTATGGACTTCATCACAGGTCTACCCAAGGTCCAGGATAGGGACTGTATCTATGTAGTGTTTGACAAATTGACCAAGTTTTCTCACTTCTACGCCATACCGACAGAGTACAATGTAGTTCAGGTAGCCGATATTTTCTTCAGGGAGGTCTTCAGACTTCATGGGTTGCCAAAGAACATCGTCAGTGACAGGGACAGTCGGTTCATAAGGACATTTTGGAGAGAGTTGTTTCGGTTGGTGGGGATAGAGTTGACACCTAGCACCAGCTATTTCCCTCAGACAAGTGGGCAGAACGATATTGTCAACAAGTGGGTTGAAGGGTATTTGAGGAACTATGTAGGAGGACAACATAGAACGTGGGTAAAGTCATTACATTTAGGAGAACATTGCTACAACACCACCTTCAACATGTCCATTGGTATGACACCCTTCCGGGCATTGTACTTATATGATTCTCCCACTTTGGTAGACTTGGTCTTCTGGGAGAGTAGAGCTCCCAAGGCCAAGGATTGGATCATAGAGAGTCAGGAGATTCTCAAGTTGTTGAAAGAGAACCTGTAGACGATGCAAAACCGACAGAAGATAAGTGTGTATAGGCACAGGATAGAGTGCAACTTTGAAGTTAGATATTTGGTTTTCTTAAGACTCCAACCCTACAGACAGTCATCTCTGAAGAAGAGTGGGGCCGAGAAGCTCAAGCCCAAATTTCATGGTCCTTACAGGATCATGCGTCGAGTAGGCGAGGTTGCTTACGAGCTAGAGCTTCCAGAGGGGAGCAAGATTCATAACATGTTCCACATGTCTTGCCTCAAAAAGGTAGTGGGACAATTCATTAGCACAGCAGAGGAGATTCCCCCGTTGGATGAGGAGGGACAGTTGGAGTTAGTTTCAAAGGAGGTTTTGGAGTTCCGGGAGAGGAAACTGAGGAGCAGGGTCATCAGAGAGTGTTTGATCAGATGGAGAGGGCTTCCAGTAGAGGACACTACTTGGGAGAGCGAGCAGGTGTTGCAGCACCTTGGACTGGTATTTCTTGAGAACAAGTAGTTTCGAGAAGGGAGGACTGTAATGTCCCTTTCCAAATAGGAGCTCCAGAGAGGAGGCTTAATGGTCTAAACCACCATGTTAGATTATATCCAGGGCCAAAGAGGGGTAAACAGGGTTACTAGAGGTCACTCCAGTCACAGGTGCTATATTCAGAAAGTGACATTGAGCTAAAAAGGGTTAAAAGCGCTTTTAAGTCATTATGAGCTAAAAATAGAAGTCAATAGTGAATTAGGGTTTCAACAGTGATTTAGGGTTTTGGAAGTCAACAGTGAATTAGGGTTTCAACATGATTTAGGGTTTTGGAAAGCTATAAAGGAAGGGTTAGCAACCTAATTCATCATTATGAAGATTATGACTTGTCATTGAGGAGAAGAGGCGCATCTCAGGAGAGATAGTTCAGTGTATTGCAGGAGGAAGACACCAGTTGGCTGATTTCGGTGTTAAAAGACACACCCTAGTCACTAGGAAGATCATCAAGGTCTTCCATCATTCTTCATTGATTCTGCAATGCTCCCATATTCCGGGTATTATCTTTTAGTTTCTTATTTGTATTCCGGCTAAGATCCTTTTGTCTGTTGATCTAGTTGGGTATTGTCAGTTTATTCAGTTGCGTTCGACCATTTTGTAATCCACAGAGATATCATAATACAAAATTTGTAGTCCTTTGTCATGTTTATTATTTGTATGATCATTTATATGTTGTAAACCTTTGATCCTACACACACATTAGCAATGTTTCCTAGACTAGCCAAGTCAGGAACATTACACCAACAAAGAGGACTCCAACACAAAATTGGAACCGATTATCCTATGCCCTTTTAATCATAGTCGTCTAATCAGGTCATATCTTGAATTATTGCTAGCACTTGGTTTCTTGGTCGTGGTCTCATGATAATCCCCTAGGATATTGACTTAGCCCTATTTACACACATGACAAGTTTTTTGAACTGCAACAAGCCCCTTTTGGACCTATGATAATCAATGTGCAGAGCAATCTTAATTTGATATCAACATTCACAATGTTGATTGTTGCAATGTGCATACTAGGTACTAAATAATCCAATGGAACGACTACTTCTCGCCCATACACCAGTCTGAATGATCGATGTCATGTAAGCTTCTTTCATGTAGTCCTATAAGCCCATAATACTGTTTATACCTTCAAATCCCAATCATCCCTATTCACATTGCAAATATTTGTCAATGCATTCTCTAGAATCTTGTTAAAATATTCTATTATACCATTTCCCTGGGGATGGTAAGGTGTTCTCTTCTAATGATATATCTCAAATTCTTCTGTCATAGCTCTGATTGTATTGTTAATAAAATGAGTTCCCTGATCACTAAAAAAAATTCTAGGACATCCAAATCTAGTCACCACGTTCTCAAAGAAAAATTGTGCTACAGTTTTTGCGCTGCAGTCCTTCACTCGAGTTGCTTCTGCCCATCTGGTTAAGTATTTTGTCGCAGTGATGATGTATCTAGCTCCTGATCTCCTTGATGGTGGATTAATGGGTCTAATGAAATCCACAACCCATTTATTAAATACCTGTAAAGTTACTTGGGGCATAAGTTGCATTTCATCTCTTTTGGATGGTTTCCCCACCCTCTGAGAGACATCACGGGTTTGATAGTATTCATTTGCATCCTTATGTACTGTAGGACACCATAATCCTGCATGGAACACCTTTTGTGTTGTAGTATTTCCTGCATAGTTCCCTCCAGTTGTCCCTTCATTTGTTTTTGCTAGCACCATGGAGCATTCATACTCCATCACACATCTTCTCAGAATTCCATCTGCACCTAACCTGTATAAATGACCTGCAATCAGTTGATAGTCTGTAGTATGCACTACCAAATTTTTTTCCTATGCGACAATAAATTCCTTTAGAGCCATTCATGTTCTCAAAAATCCAATAATGTCAACAAAATAATCATCAACAATCTAAATAGAAAAAAAATTAGCATCAGGAAAATTCTCCTCTAAGTTCTTTATCTCCTCTCCATTATTAATTCTTGATAGATGATCTGGTCGTGCATTCAAATTCCCTGGTTTTACTATGATTTCAAAATCATATTCCTGAAACAATAACATCCATCTACATATCCTTCCCCCCAACACTGGCTTGTTAACTAGGTACTTCAAAGAGAAATGATTTTTAAACATTTTAAAGTGTTGACCCAATAAATAATTTTTGAACTTTTGTAAGGCATATACCATAGCCAGACCTTCCCTTTTTGTAATATTATAGTTCTACTCAGACTCAGATAAATTTCTACTTGAAAAATACATTGGGTGATCATTATCTCCTTCACCTGGTTGTGTGAAAACTTCTCCAAGTGCAATGGATGAAGCGTCCACATGCACATGAAATTATTTTGTCCAATCTGGAAAGCTCAAAATTGGTGATGTCACCATCTTCTCCTTAAATATGTACAAGCTCTCTTGGAATTCATCATTCCATTGAAACCTGATGTCTTTATTTAGTAACTTCTCCATGGATGCAGTAATATTTTCATATTCATTTATAAATTTCTTGTAGTACCCTATGTGGCCCAATGTTTCTCTCAAGTGGCGCACTGAATTTGGTGGTGGTAAATTGACAATAACAACAGTCTTTGCAGGGTCTACTATCAAGCCATGTTTTCATACAATGTGTCCAAGCAAGATCCCAAACGGTGTAATGAAAATAGATTTCTTAATGTTCAAGGAAATCTAACATTGCCTACATATTTCTAACATGAACCTCATAATTTCTACATGGTCCTTTAATAAACTTAATATTGTCCAATCATCTAGATAAAATTCTAAAAATCTATGTATAAAATCCTTAAATGGAACTACTACTACTCTGGAAAATATTGATGGTGCATTCTTTAAACCAAATGGCATTAATGTGTATTGATATGACCCCCACTCTATTGCAAATGTGGTTTTGTACCTGCCCTTTGGAGCAATTCTGATCTCATGGTAACCTGAAAATCCATCTATGAAGGAGTAAACTTCATGTCCTCCCACATTCTCTAAAACTTCATCTGTAAATGGAGTAGGAAAAGGATCATGCATGCATGCATCATTTCACTTTCTCAGATCCACGTATATCCTAATCCCTCCAATCTTCTTTTCTTGGACCACCATTGGACTCATCCACTCTGATTCTTCCACAGGCTCTATGATTCTTGATTCTAGCATTCTGCCAATTTCTTCCTTAACCTTCTGCTTATAGATGAGGTTTAATATGTATGGACTTTGTCTCACTGGTCTTGCATCTGGTTTGAGGGGTATCTTCATCTCTCCAAGTTCTCCTGCTACCCCTTTCATTTTTGAAAATGTGTTTGGGAATAAGTCAATATATTCACGCATTAATTAAGTTATCTTTTCCAACTTCTCACTATCCCAGTAGTCTCCAATGCTAGCTATATTGGGTTTCTCTTCAGTCCCAATATTGACATTTTTAATATTCATAGGTGTAGTGAAATATTCTGATTGTAACTAGGGTCCTTTCAACCCTCTTTCTCCTCCCCCTTCTACTATTTGTATGTCACGTGGGTTGTCTTCTACTTCCTTATCCTCTGCGACCTGATAACAATAAACTAATTGTTCAACTGTTTCTTTTCTATAATATTTGTCTATTGTTACTGTATCTACCCCATATTCTTCAAATAACTTACTTTTCATCCTCTGTAATTCTATCTCCACCCATGGATTCTCACTTTCAAATGCAAAAGTCTTAATAAAATTCTTCTACACTGCACCCCAACTCACATTTTCTCTACGCAGTTCCTACTCTTTGTACCAATTAATATGTATTCCTTCTAATGTATGAATAAATTAATGTTTCCATTCCCCTGGTGGTACCAATCTCCAGTTAGTGACACAATCATTTATGTGATGTCTTGTTCCCTCTTCCATCATACTTCTGTAAAGTTCTATCCTATTGACTCTAACCAAATATTATGTGCATCAGTCGCTTACATTGATACCAGTATTGAATTACCTCCTTATGTGCACCCCACCATCATTCAGGTGTGTCCCTTAATGCTATATCCAACACTAGTAATATCTGACTATCCAAAATCTCTGATTCAAACTCTGTCAGGAAGTTTTCTAAATTTTCCTCTTCAGTAAATCTGGGAAAGTTTCTTACTTTTGTCCCAACCCATATTACTTCACATGTAACTCTGGCGCATCTCCTAGTAGAGACGTCATGCAACCTTTGTTATCAATTTTCTACTCCAGTATCTGAATCTGACTTGTTGGAATTGATACTCCTCCAACTGAGTACTCCATTTGCAGTTGGATTCACATAATCTTCCTCTCACATAGTAGTTCTATACAACTGTTTTACATCATCCTCTAGAACACTGTCAGGAACAGGTTCTACATATCTTTCACAATCTAAGGGATCTAGGGGTGCTACTACCCTAAAATTCTCGGCTTCAAATATCATATTTCTAGTCTTTAAATTAACTATGGCTTGATTGTCAAAGTCCCAATCAATTCCCAATAGTGTTGAAAATGGTATAGGCTCAACCACCATATCCATTACTTCAAAATATGTTGTGTTATGTACACCATCTAGATCCATTGTGGTATTCTTCAGTCTTCCTATGGGAATTACTCTTTGCTGGTTTGCTAATTTCAATTGGATATTGGAATACCCTAGTGTAGGTTCTCCCATTGCTTCCTAAGTCTTTTTTGGAAAAATGTTGACATATGATCCTAAGTTTAGGATAAAATTTCCCATATTAAAGTCTCATATATTTACATTCAATATGAACTCTCTATTTAGTTGTATGATTCCATATTTAATACCCTTTATCGTGCAATAATATCTTTATAGAAGTGTACAACAATCTAATGTACCTTCCCCTTGGACCCTTAAGAAACTCTTGCTCTGCTACACTGTAAGACTTCGATGTATCTATTATCACATATAGTTGTCAAGGGCAACAGGTCGTCCAAGTCTGTGGTCTGCATAGGAAGCATCCAAGCGCAACATTGAAAAGAAGTCAATTTCAGGATGAAATACAGGAAGCAGGCAAGTTTATTTTTCCAACGACGGAGATCCCAGGAGTAGTTCATATCAACGGATCGCATGTATTCAACAGTTCAAATTTGTGTGAGGTCTAGCGCCAGACAGAAGCATCAGAGTTAAAGATCAGGCACCATGCATCCTTATCCATTGGACAATCATGATTTACTTCGGGAATTCATGCTTCGGGAGTTTCGACTTCTCCCCTCTTGCTTTCATCTGGAGTGTTTTCTCTCGAAATCAACCAATCAGGCGTCACGCATCATCCGGAATGGACGATCAATATTTACCTCGGGAGTTTCATCTTCCCCATTATCGTTTTCCTCCGAAGTATTTTATCCTAGAGTTCACAAGTCCATGCCCCCTGTCCTCGTTAGATCGACGGTCGTCGTTCACTTTGAAGCTCCAACTCTACATGCAGACCGCCCTCGAGATCTGAAGTTCCAAAGTCTGTGGAAGTCATCACTTCAGACATGTGGCGCTCTCATCAGTCATGACACCTAAAATCCATCTAGAGATGACATGCGTCACCTCTCTTTTCATGACACAACAACATAGTGACATCAGGCCACCATGTCAGATCATCCTCCGGGAAGTGTTCTTGTTCAATGCCAAAATTAGTGCCATCTCCAAGTGCGGTTAGAATGATCCTAAAGTTGGCAGGCGGATAAACTTTAGGGGGGGCACTAAATAGGCAGGGCTGCCCAGATCACGGAACGTGACTAGATCAAAGGCCACGCTTCATTATGGGGACGCAACTTGCTCGATTGTTAAAATCCTTGAGTGTACCCGCAATCGAAACCGCGGTATTGTAAAAGAGCTACGTGGTGGAAGGTGGTGAATTGTGAGCTCAGAAGCGGTGTGGGTCCAAACCACCTTCGACGTCCCCGCATTCATGTGCTTATAAAATGACAAATCTGAGAGAAGCATGTGGCATCCCCCTAGGCATTAAGCCTTGTTGTGATCCCGAGAAAAATAACATTTAATGAAAAAGGAGTGGTGGTTGAAACCTCGACTCACTCCATAAATAGAAGGCATGGAGGGTCCGGCCATGGATAAATAACTATCAGCCCGAGGTACCCCTATGGACGGTTTTTCCTGCAGGCCCATGTTGATCTGAGATCACGTCTGACAAGACAAAACACACGCAATCTGACAGAAGGATGCACAGACATAAAGCTTTGAATGGGATGGCCATATTACACTCCTAGAAGTTATGGAATGATTTGATATAAATAGATCGGTTTAGATTTTGTAAAGGGGGAGGTGTTTTCAGAGGCTAGGAAGACGAGAGAGTTTTATGAGTAGGGCTCTATATTTTTAGTTTGCAATCCTGAGGGCTTGGATGTAAATATTATGTTATTGAAGATTCCTTTGAATTGTTTTTATCAGATCGCCTTCTTAGTTTACACATTATTCTGTTACTTCTTGTTTGGATGTAATCTCTTTGATTTATGGATTTCTGAGGCGATGGAGGATTTGTTGTCATCATGCCCATATTTCATGGTTCATCATATATTTTCTATTTTTCTTCTTGTCTGGATGTAATCTCTCTTATTTATGGATTCCCGAGGTGATGGAGGATCTGTTGTCATCATGCCCATCTTTCATGGTTTATCATATATTTTTTTCTTTTCTTGTCTGGATGTAATCTCTCTGATTTATGGTTTCCTGAGGTAATGGAGGATCTGTTGACATCATGCCCATATTTCATGGTTCATCAGATATTTTTTGGTTTTCATGTTTGGATGTAATCTCTCTGATCTATGGAATCCTGAGGCGATAGAGGATCTGTTGTCATCTTGCCCATCTTTCATGGTTCATCACTCATACATTTTCTGTCTTCTTTCTTCTCATCACCACATAAATCCTTTTTTATGATAGGCAGTTTAAATGCCTTCATTATTCATGATACTTATGACTCCATAACTCAATGGTCCCAAACTGATCTGCAGTTACTCTTGTTATCTTTTCCTCTCCCTGTAGTCTTATTGATCCATCTACTCAAACCATTTTTATCCATTTTACTTTTTTGATGGTTATTGGGCTTATCCTCTTGCAGTCGGAGGGTGATTCTCAGTGCTAACATTAATGGCATTATTTTCGGGGATGGAAGTGAATATATCTTCTTTGGGAGAACAACAACGAAGAGATCCAGTTTTAGATGGTGAACTGAAGTTGGACACATTGTTCTGACTGCTTATATTTCACCATGGTGACTCCACTGTGTAGAATATGTTGGTGACTCCACGTAAAGGTGACAAATCAAATGGCTATGGAGGCTATCCTGGATAGGAGGTTTTCCCCACTCAATTTCTCATCCATAGTTGGTTATTCACATCATGTGCCTCATATCGATGAATGGCAATATCTTCTTCCAAGGTTTTATGAAGGTAAGAATGAAAACCCTCTTGAACATGTTCTTGTATTTCATGCTTTGATACAATAGCTTGACATCCATCATGAATACATATGTATGAAGTTGTTTATGTACTCTCTTCTAGGAGATTCTCATAGTTGGTATCACTCTCTTAAGATTTCTATCATTTCTTCACTCGAAGAGTTTCATGCAGCTTTCAATATCCACTGTCAAAAGTTTTATTCCTATGAGTTAATTTGTCATAGATTTTGTGAGGAGTATAAATATTGTGTTTAGGATATAGGTGATTCTTATGAAGGCTGTGAGAATGAAGAAGATTCCTTGGATGAGGAATCATTTTTTTCTCTTCCTTGTTCATTTGCATCTGATGAAAACTATGTTTGTTGTCCCAGTAAGGCAAGTGCAACCTATTGAGTCTGTTATGGAAGCTGATATTATTTGTAGCCTTGTCTCTAAAAAGCCTAGATATGAGAAGCCTATTTTTGACTCATATGATGATGATAAGATATCGCTTCCTGGATTGAATCTTGAAAGGAAACCTGTGTTTAATAATGAAGAACAATTTTCTCATATTCGATAGAAGATACCTCTTGGTATGTCATTCGAGGCTCCTCCTTTGTTTGATCATTATGGAGACAGTGATGAAGATGTTGAGGTGTTTTTTCTCTTAGAGGAAAAAAACATTAGCAACCATCCTTCTGATGAAAATGAAATTTTATACCAAGAGCAGTGTGTTAAGTAGAAAAATCCATCCATTGATATATATGAAGATATTTCTTTCCATCAACTAACAAATGTTATTAGAGAAGGCAAAAGATAAGTGGATCAACAACCTGCATCATCCTTTCATTCACCTATTCTTGACACAGACATTCAACCATGTGTGAGCAACTGTAAAGCAAAGCAGGTTTTATTTTATCGACCCAGTAGGTTGTATCACCTATTTTATGACCATGTAGGAGAATACATGGAGTTACATTTCCTCAATATATTGAAGCCTCCAAGCCTTATCTTACCTTCATCACTATGAGTAAATTTGAAGAATGTAATCAATTTTTTTTCACAGTTTCATTGTCCCTTGCTGATCAGTGACAAAGTAAATACGTTTTCAGTTAGGAAGTTACTTGAATGGATCGGGTGGAAGTTTGTTTTCACCTAGCACATTGTAAAAAATCAGTTAGGCTAGGATTCAACATAAATAATCTCCTTATGGAGCACATGTGTTTGTTTTATTTTAGTAGAATAGTGTACATATCATCATGTTGTCTTTAGCAAAATGTATTTGAGCTCGACTCCACAACCCATCAGCTAAGGCACTGCAACTGTGCATTCTTGGCAACTCACAGTGAGAATTGCATCCCCTGTGGAGCCAAATGTTATCACATATAGTTATCAAGGGCAGCAGGTCATCCAATTCCATCATCTACACAAGAAGCGTCCAAGTGCAACATTCCAAAGCAGTCCATTTCGGGCTAAAATACAAGCAGCAGGTGAGTTTATTTTTCCAAGGACAGAGATCCCAGGAGCAGCGCAGATCAATGGCTCATGTGTATTGGGAATGTCAAAGGTTCATGAGGTATAGAGCCAGACATAAAACCTAGATTTAAATATCAGGCTCCATGCATCCTTCTCCATCATACGATCATGATTTACTTTGGGAATTCAAGCTTCGGGATTTTCGACTTCTCCCCTCTCGCTTTCATCTGGAGTGTTTTCTCCCAAAGTCCATCGATCGTTATCGTGTGTCCATCCAAATATAAAATTGGTAGTTTTCTTCGGGACTTCGGGAGTTTCAAGACTTCCCCTCCCGATTTCCTTTAGATTAATTTCCCCCGGAGTTGCAGATCAGGCGCCACGTGTCCTCCAGAAAAAAACGGTAAATATTTACTTTGGGATTTTATGCTTCAGGATTTTCAGCTTCCCCGCTCTCATTTTCCTCCAAATTAGTTTATCCTGGATTCCACATATCCCTACCACATTTCCTCTTCAGATCGACAGTTGTCGTTCACTTTAGAGCTCCATCTCTACATGTAGTCTACCCCCAAGCTCTGAAGTTCCAAAGTATGTGGCAGTCATTAGATCATACATGTGGCGCTCTCATCAGTCATGACACCTGGAATCCATCTGGCACTGACATGTGTCACCTCTCTTTTCATGACATGTCATCATAGTGACGTTAGTTCACCATGTCAGATCATCCTCTGGGAAGTGTTCTTTTTCAACGCCATAATTAGTGCCATCTCCAAGAATGGTTAGAATGATCCTAAAGTTGGCAGGCAGATAAACTTTAACGGGGGCGCTAAATTGGCAGGGATTTCCACATCATGAAACATGACTATATCAACGACCATGCTTCATTGTGGGGATGCAACTTGCTCGAGCGTTAAAATCATTGAGCGGTCTCGCAATCAAAACCGTGGTATAGTAAAAGAGCTACGTGGTGGAAGGTGGTGAATTGCGGGCTCGAAAGAAGTGTGGGTCCAAACCGCCTTCAACGACCCCACATTCACGTGCTTATAAAATGACAAATACAAAATAAACACATGGTCGCCCCCTAGGCATTAAGCCTCATTGTGATCCCGAGAAAAAAAACAGTTAATGAAAAAGGAGTGGTGGTTGAAACCTCGACTCACTCCATAAATAGAAGGCATGGAGGTTCTGGTTGTGGAGACAGAACTGTCAGCCCGAGGTACCCCTATGGAGGGTTTTTCCTATAGGGCCATGATGATCTGAGCTCGCGTCTGACAAGAGGAAACACGCACAGTCTGACAGAAGGATGCACAGACGTAAAGATTTGAATGGGATGGATAGATTACACTCCCGGAAGTTGTGGAATTATCCGATATAAATAGATCAGTTTATATTTTGTAAAGGGGGAGGTGTTTTTAGAGGCTGGGGAGCTGAGAGAGTTTTATGAGAAGGGATCTGTATTTTTAGTTTGTAAGCCTGAGGGCTTGGATTGTATATAGTATGTTATTGAAGATTCCTTTGAATTGTTTTTATCAGACCATCTTCTTAGTTTACACGTTGTTCTGTTTCTTCTTGTCTGGATGTAATCTCTCTGATTTATGGATTCCTAAGGTGATTGAGGATCTGTTGTCATCATGCCCATATTTCATGGTTCATGAGATATTTTATGTTTTTCTTGTCTAGATGTAATCTCTCTGATCTATGGATTCCTGAGGCGGTAGAGGATCTGTTGTCATCTTGCCCATATTTCATGGTTCATCATATATTTTATGTTTTTCTTGTCTAGGTGTAATATTTTTTATTTATGGATTCCCGAGGCGATGGAATATCTGTTTTCATCATGCCCATCTTTCATGGTTCATCAAATATTTTATGTTTTTCTTCTCTGGATGTAATCTCTCTGATCTATGGAATCTTGAGACAGTAGAGGATCTGTTGTCATCTTTCCCATCTTTCATGGTTCATCACTCAAACATTTTTTGTCTTGTTTATCCTCATCACCCCATAAATCCTTTTGTTTGATAGGAAATTTAAATTCATTCATTATTCATGATACTTATGACTCCATAACCCAATGGTCCTAAACTGATCTGCAGTTACTCCTGTTGTCTTTTCCTCTCCCAGCAGTCTTACTGATCCACCTACTCAAACCATTTTTATCCATTTTACTTTTTTTATGGGTACTGAGCTTATTCTCTTGTAGTCAGAGGGTGATTCTTAGTGCTAACAGTTTCTACTGCAAACTTAGTGATATACCCCACTACAATGCTCTCTAGCCAAAAATATACTGCGTGCGTGAATTTTGTATTTACCCTTTTCAACCATGCAATACTTTCTTATGTCCACTCCACTGATATAAATCTATTTGTCAGATGAGTATCTTTAAACCATGTTATCCACTCCTGTAATAGTGTAGGAAAATCACTAAAGAAACTCTTGTGTATTTCTCTGAATACGTATCTATCCAAATATTGTCTTAGCTTAAACCTAGATCTTTTATTATCTTTATGGGAAAAATCTAGTTCCTGAACTGTCAACCATATTTAAATATCCTCTTTCATGGGATTCCAACCTAAAAACATCCCCTTTCCTAAGCCCTCGCGCTATACTGCGTGATACATCCCTCTTGATCTAATCTTTTGAGTTCCAATCGGCAATAGAACCATTGTTGGCTGCTATGAGTTGACCTAGGTTTTGACTACAATATTACCAACAAACCCTTCTACCATTGGCCCTTATAGATACCATAAGGAAACACAATGCACATAGTGCACTTCGTAGTCTCACCCGAGATGTCTTATGTGGATGGTTGTAGGACTCATATTTCTGCAACCCGGGGATGATATGTGTTTCTTTTAAAAGTATTTAACCTACTTATTGTTAACCTTCAACCCTCATTGGATCTTGGGGTATAAGTGGAATTTCATCTCTTTTGGATGGTTTCCCACCCTCTGAGAGACATCACAGGTCTGGTAGTATTCCTTTGCATCCTTATGTACTGTAGGACACCATAATCCTGCATGGAACACCTTTCGTGTTGTAGGCCTTCCTGCATAGTTCCCTCCAGTTGTCCCTTCATGTGTTTTTGCTAGCACCATGGAGCATTCATGCTCCATCACACATCTTCTCAGAATTCCATCTACACCTGATGTGTATAAATGACCCGCAATTAGTTGATAGTTTGCAATGCGCACTACCAATTTTTTTTCTACGTGACAATAAATTCCTTTGGAGCCATTCATGTGCTCAAAAATCCAATAATGTTAGGAAAATAATCATCAACAATCTGAATAGAAAAAAAGTTAGCATCAGGAAAATTCTCCTCCAATTTCTTCATCTCCTCTCCATTATTAATTCTTGACAGATGATCTAGTCGTGCATTCAAATTCCCTGGTTTTACTATGATTTCAAAATCATATTCCTGAAACAATAACATACATCTACATATCCTTCCCCCCAACACTGGCTTGTTAACTAGGTACTTCAAAGCGGAATGATTTGTAAACATCTTAAAATGTTGACCCGATAAATAATGTTTGAACTTTTGTAAGGCATATACCATAGCCAAACCTTCCCTTTCTGTAATATTATAGTTCTATTCAGACTCAGATAAATTTCTACTAGAAAAATATATTAGGTGATCAATGTCTCCTTCACCTAGTTGTGCCAAAACTTCTCCAAGTGCAATGGATGAAGCGTCCACATGCACATGAAATTATTTTGTCCAATCTGGAAAGCTCAAAATTGGTGATGTCACCATCTTCTCCTTAAATATGTACAAGCTCTCTTGGAATTCATCATTCCATTGAAACCTAATGTCTTTCTTTAGTAACTTCTCCATGGGTGTAGTAATATTTTCATATCCATTTATAAATTTCTTGTAGTACCCTATGTGGCCCAATGTTTCTCTCAATTGGCACACTGAATTTGGTGGTGGTAAATTGACAATAACAACAGTCTTTGTAGGGTCTAATATCAAGCTATGTTTGCATACAATGTGTCCAAGAAGGATGCCAAACAGTGTAATGAATATACATTTCTTAATGTTCAAGGAAATCTAACATTGCCTACATATTTCTAACATTAACCTCATAATTTCTACATGGTCGTTCAATAAACTTAATAATTTCCAATCATCTAGATAAACTTCTAAAAATCTATGTATAAAATCCTTAAATGCAGCTACTACTACTCTGGAAAATATGGTGCATTCTTTAAACCAAATGGCATTAATGTGTATTGATATGACCCCCACTCTGCTGCAAATGTGGTTTTGTACCTGCCTTCTAGAGAAATTCTGATCTCATGGTAACTTGAAAATCCATCTATGAAGGAGTAAACTTCATGTCCTCCCACATTCTCTAAAACTTCATCTGTAAATGGAGTAGGAAAAGGATCATGCATGCATGCATCCTTTAAATTTCTTAGATCCACGTATATCCTAATACCTCCAATATTCTTTTCTTGGACCATCATTGGACTAATCCACTCTGATTCTTCCACAGGCTCTATGGTTCTTGATTCTAGCATTTTGCCAATTTTTTCCTTAACCTTCTACTTATAGATGAGGTTTAATATGTGTTAGTGTCAGAAGTCACTCCTGGATTGCTTGCAGGAGAAGAGCCCAACGCCCATCAGTTTTATGTCATGATAGTTTTTAATGGGTGATCAAATGGGTAGAGACTCGGGGAGATATCACTCTAACTCGGGGAATGGGTCTGGTATGTAAGGAACAAAGGAGGTCTTGATTTAAGTTCAGTCAGTGGGTTGATTAAAAGATGAACAGGTGGAAGACTTGGTAAGAAGAGTGAACAAACTACCTCGGGCAACAGGCTTTTCACCAGTTTGCAGAAGAAAGACTCTAAATGCAAGATCCTCTTGGTTCAGGGTTTCAAGAAACTGAAAGGGGGACTCGACTGGATTCTCCAATTCCAAGTCATTCAACGCTAGGAAAATCACAAGGACCGATTAGAGACAATGCAACTATTACAGTGATCCAATCTACATCATCCTATAACAGTTACAACTCGACTGGATTCTCCAATTCCGAGTTGCTCTAACACAGTGTAAACAAAGACATGAAAGAAACTGACATCCATAAGGCAAGAAGTTTCAAGAGTCCATGCATAACTAGAATAACAGTGCTTCATTAAAGATTTACAACCGGGAGCCTCGCTCCACCATCGATTTTTTTACAAAAATGGCGAAAACGCCTACATATACTCAAAACAAACCACAGCAGCAAAAACGAGACATTGCAATTAAAACATTACGTCTGCATGCCCATTGACAATCTACACATGCAGACTCTGGTAGGTCATGCACCTATGGCAGACGCAATTGAAATCCTGACCGTCCTGTGGGTGAACTGATGTGCTTTTAATTCACCGCTGGACTTTCCCTTTATGGCTGAGACGATGCCTAACCACCTCCAACAACTGCAATAACTGCCCTCTTGGGATCAGGAACGATTCTGGTCAACTTTGCCTTTTGTGGACGTGGAGGTCTTTTCGAGGGGCCACTTGGACCAGCAGAAAGGTTTACGGGATGAGAGGTGGAAGACGTGGCATGCTCGACAAGGATGTTGTAGGTGCCAGTATGGTGAGGGTGAGGCGGGGGAAAAGGGGGGCTTTCATGGAAGTGATATAGGGACAGGAGACAACGAATGGAGGGAGGTGTCGAGGTAGAGGTGACTGGGCGAAAGGGACACATGGCAGGTGGTGAGGACTTGAGGCCAGTATATTCGTGCCACGTATAGATAGGGGGCCCACTAGAGTGTAATTTCATTCCGGACCCCCCCCATCCATTAAAGGCAGAACCAATGGGGGGTCCGGAATCCAATACAGACCGTAGATCTAAACGTCGAGACTTGGGTCGTCTAGATGCGCACATACATTATCTCCGATTCCAGACCCCCCCTCTCATTAAAGCCAGAATGATGGAGGGGGTGCGGAATGGAACCTTGTTCGTGAATTTGAGTGCCTGGATTACGACCGTCCAGATCTGCGCCCTCTTTAAATTAAATTTGCCTGAGACCTACTGATGGATGAACAACTGAGATGAGCTCGACGCTTTTAACATGAAAATCCTGAGGGGCCCCACTCGTGGCTCAACTATTGCGCCGTGTGTCCTTCATATGGATGGTCCCGATTCGTTCGGGATTTCTGGCACCGGGGGTTCACAATGCAACATTTCTCATAATCACGATTGACCAAACCGCGAAAGCACAGATGTACGCCACGTGTCCTTCTGAGGGACGGTCGAGATGGAATTTAATGCTAGAAGAGGGCTGCCTCCATTATCAGGCTCGCTTGACGTGACCGGGTGTTAGGACCATAGGCTTAGTTTCAAAGGCACTTATCGACGTTTTAGGGTTCGGGGTTTCGAGATGTAGAAAGACGTGAAACCCTCACCCTTCGAACTCCTGAATGCCAAAATGACGACGTGACTAGATCTCGCGCCACGCGTCCTTTGGATGGATGACTGAGATCCTTTCTTGCATGCAATATAGACACTACCTATCGTGCTAATCCCGGCACAACTCTGCTAACTGTGATTTCCTGTCATTCGTTGATCTTCTTTAATAGATGAATTCGGGCYGTTGACAATGTAATTTCGCTCGCTCACTTGATTTTTGGCCTAAAATGGGGCTTTACGTGCTACTCTTGGGTGTTCTTCATGCAACCTGCAGTCCTGGATGCTCTCCGGCCCAAGACAAGAAATGTCRCTGACATTAGGCTCCATGGGGGATAGAGTCGTCCCTGTGATGCTCTAAGAACTCATTCCGCAGCTTCAGTGCCTTGCTGTTGGGCTATGGAGTCAGGCTCAAAACATCCCGCTGCTGAAAATACAGGCCGAAAAATAAAATAAAAACTAAACGTACATGCTCATAGGATCTTATTTATGTACAATCCTAAACTAATAAAAAACTTTACATGGGGCTAGGTGAAAGAAGACTTCCACCATAGCCATTCAAGCAGCTTCCTGGATAGAATCTCTTCCGTTCTGTCGATGATCATAAACAACTGGTGTAACCGTGACAACAAAGCGGTTACACTCTTTAACTCTTCCTTACCGTCTGAAACTAATATGAAATAGGGCGGCTCCAAGGCACAAAGGACATGCCACTCCATGTATTCGCCGACAGGGTCATAGAATGAGTGGCGAATTTCGGAAAACTGGCGACAAATAGTCGTCTGTGCTACACAGTTGTCCACCTGTGGCTGAATATCTCTGATAAGCATAGGTAGGAGGTCAACTGACGCAGGCTCACTGATCTCAGGCGGTGGTTGTTCGTTGATTGGCTCCGGATAGAACATGAAATGCATACTCAGCTGCTCCTCTGGTTCCTCCTCCTCTTCTTGGCTCTCCCTTGGGTCAGATTTGTATTCATCATAAACAGGCCCCCTAGGTAAATTTTGTTCTTCCTCGTAATGCTCAGCGTCTCTTGAAAGACTGAGACGGCTGATTTCCTCGTGATGATTTTCCTTAGTGAGCGGAGGACAAGGTTCTGCGACCTGCTCTTGGAAATCTAGCATATTGAGCTCAGACTTTGATTCGTAACTGTCATAAGTGGGCTGGCTGCTCTGATCAGCAAAAGGTGATGTGGGGTTCTGCTGCTCCTCTTCCAGATATTCATCAAAGTTGGGGGGGGGGGAACATAATTTCTCCAACTTGTGGAAATGGAACTATCCCCCGTTCCTCCATTTCGACCCCGAATGTAAACACATCGTGGGAAATCTCATGAAGGAAAAGAGAACAATCCTCTTCCACAACTACCTCTTCATCGTTTTGTTCTGAGATGGCAAGCTCATTTGGGGAAGATGTTAATGTGTTTACGAAATATTCAATAATCTCCTCGAAAGAGCCACTAAGAACATGTGCCTCAAGGACTGGAAAACCCTCTCCATTGCCTCTAGATTCCAACCTTGCATGTTGGGCAGTGAGAGATTTTGCCTACTCTATCAGTTCACTCAGAGCATCTTCTTCCCCCAGTCTTCTATCCTTACAGCCCTCATCATCACAACCTTCATCAGACATAATCATATCTGGGAGGATTTCTTCTTCTTGGCTCTCCCATGGGTCAAATTCATAATGACCATAAACAAGACCCGTGGGAAAGCTTTTTTCATAATCGCCCTCAGTAGAGCTACTAAGGGCTTCTTCTTCAAAGGATGGACAATCCTCAGCACATTGTTCAACTTCCCACCTGTCAAGTCTGGCAGTGATAGATTTTATCAGTTCCATAACTCCGCCCGAAGCATCTTTTTCCTCCCTGGGATCTTCATAATCATCCATTGTAGAGATACCAAAATCCTCTTCTTCAAAGGGTGGAAAATCCTCTGCACATCACTTAGCTTCCCACCTGTCGAGTCTGGTAGCGATAGATTTTATCAGTTCCATAACTCTTCCTGAAGCAGACGAATGGGGAGGAGAAAGGACTGATTTCTGATCTAGGTCATCAGGATCATCCTCATAGCCTACATAAGAGACAACTCTATCTTGTATACATTTGTTGTAGTGTCCCTCACAACAGTTATGAAAAATCAACTCAGAGGGATAAAGCTCCTGACAATAGGCAGTGAAAGCTGCATGGAATTCACTGAGTGAAGAAATTCTAGTAGGGGGTAAAGAATGATACCATTTACGCGCATCCCTTGCTAATGAGAACATGAACATCTTCAGTAATACATCCTCATGATGTATCTCCCACTGACGCATGAGTTCATGAAACTCACTGAGGTGCTGAGCAGGGTTGTCCTCTTCACATTTTCCAAATATGGGCAAATAATCGCCCCATTCATTCGGAGAGGGGACAACATTAGGAAAACCAGGAATAGCAGAAAAATTAAAAGGAGCAAACCTGCGAGCAATGATTTTCTCCATTCCAAACCAATGGAGTTGCCAATCAATCCTTGAATCATGGAGTCCCCAGGTGAAATATTTACAGCTTCAAATGTGCCTAGTCCTTGTTCACCATCAAAGGCTAGATCTTACGTTGTTGTTACCCCAGGAAGCTTCCCAGGCTGAGAAATCAGCTGCTGCAACCTTCTCGAGAAAGCTCCTCTGGGTCATCTTTTAGGTGTGCTAATAGTAGCCACAGCTGAAACATTGATGTGGAAACCATGGAGTCGCCATAGTGGAGTCGCCAGGTGCACAGTAGCAATCTTGAAGGGATCTGATGTCTGATGCACCTTCAGAATTAGAGGCTCAATGTCGTTCTACCCAGGGAAAATCTTCAATTTCGTCCCTGGCAACGGCGCCAGAAATGTTAGCGTCAGAAGTCACTCCTGGATTGCTTGTAGGAGTAGAGCCCAACGCCCATTAGTTTTATGTCACAATAGTTTTTAATGGGTGATCAAATGGGTAGAGACTCGGGGAGATATCACTCTAACTCAGGGACTGGTTCTAGTGTGTAAGGAACAAAGGAGGTCTTGATCTAACTTCAGTCAGTGGGTTGATTAAAAGATGAATAGGTGGAAGACTTGGTAAGAAGAGTGAACAAACTACCTTGGGCAACAGGCTTTTCAGCAGTTTGCAGAAGAAAGACTCTGAATGCAAGATCCTTTTGGTTTAGGGTTTCAAGAAACTGAAAGGGGGATTCGACTGCATTCTCCAATTCCAAGCATTCAGCGCTAGGAAAATCACAAGGACTAATTAGAGACAATGCAACTGTTAGAGTGATCCAATCTAAATCATCCTATAATAGTTACAACTCGACTGGATTCTCCAATTCTGAGTTGCTCTAACATAGTGTAAACAAAGACGTGAAAGAAACTGACATCCATAAGGCAACAAGTCTCAAGAGTCCATGCATAACTAGAATAGCAGTGCTTCATTAAAGCTTTACAACCGAGAGCCTCGCTCCACCATCGATTTTTTTAGAAAAATGGCGAAAACGCCTACATATACTCAAAACAAACCACATCAGCGAAAACACGACACTACAATTAAAACATTACGTCTACATGCCCACTGACAATCTGCACATGCAGACTCTGGCAGGTCGCGCACCTATGGTAGACGCAATCGAACTCTTGACCGTCTTGTGGGTGAACCGACGTGCTTTTAATTCGCCACCGGACTTTCCCTTTATGGCAAAGACGATGGCTAACCACCTCCAACAACTGCAATAACTGCCCTCTTGGGATCAGGAACGATTCTGGTCAACTCTACCTTTTGGGGACGTGGAGGTCTTTATGAGGGGCCACCTAGACCAGAGAACGGTTCACGGGATGAGAGGTGGAAGATGTGGCATGCTCGACGAGGATGCTGTAGGTGCCAGTATGGTGAGGGTGAGGCGGGGAAAAGGGGGGCTTTCGTGGAAGTGATACGGGGACAGGAGACAGCAAATGGAGGGAGGTGTCGAGGTAGAGGTGACTAGGCGAAAGGGACACATGGCAGGCCGTGAGGACTTGAGGCCAGTATATTCGTGCCACGTACAGATAGGGGGCCC
Source organism: Picea engelmannii (assembly GCA_009831015.1). Lineage (NCBI taxonomy): Eukaryota > Viridiplantae > Streptophyta > Pinopsida > Pinales > Pinaceae > Picea > Picea engelmannii. The sequence goes on along the minus strand of ML790125.1, from coordinate 97,966 downwards.
GCTAGAGTGGAATTCCATTCTGGACCCCCCCCCCCTCCATTAAAGGCAG
>ML790125.1:85460-97894 GCA_009831015.1 Picea engelmannii | reverse complement strand
GATTCCAGACCCCCCCCTCTCGTTAAAGCCAGAACAACGGAGGGGGTGCAGAATGGAACCTTGTCCGTGAATTTGAGTGCCTGGATTACGACCGTCCAGATCTGCGCCCTCTTTAAATTAAATTTTCCCGAGCCCTGCTGATGGATGAACGACTGAGATGACCTCGGTGCTTTTAACATGAAAATCCTGAGGGGCCCCACTCGTGGCTCAACTATTGTGCCGTGTGTCCTTCAGATGGACGGTCCCGATTCTTTCGAGATTTCTGGCACCGAGGGTTCACGATGGAACGTTTCTCAGAATCCTGATTGACCAAACCGCGAAATCACGGATGTACACCGCGTGTCCTTCTGAGGGATGGTCAAGATGGCATTTGATTCTAGAAGAGGGCTGCCTCCATTATCAGGCTTGCTTGACGTGACCGGGTGCTAGGACCATAGGCTTAGTTTTAAAGGCGCTTATCGGTGTTTCGGGGTTTGGGGTTTCGAGATGTAGAAAGATGTGAAACCCTCACCCTTCGAACTCTCAAATGTCGAAATGCCGACGTGACTAGATCTCACACCACGCGTCCTTTGGATGGACGACTGGTATCCTTTCTTGCATGCAATACAGACGCTACCTATCGCGCTAATCCCGGTGCAACTCCGCTAACCGCGATTTCCCGCCATCCGTCGATCTGCTTTAATAGATGAATCTGGGTCGTTGACAATGTAATTTCACCCGCTCACTTGATTTTTGGCCTGGAATGGGGCTTTACGTGCTACGCTTGGGCGTTCTTCGTGTAACCTGTAGTCCCGGATGCTCTCCGGCCCAAGACAAGAAATGTCGCTAACAATATGTATGGTCTTTGTCTCATTGGTCTTGCATCTGATTTGAGGGGTATCTTCATCTCTCCAAGTTCTCCTACTACCCCTTTCATCTTTGAAAATGTGGTTGGGAATAAGTCAATCTATTCATGCATTAATTCAGTTATCTTTTCCAACTTCTCACTATCCCAGTAGTCTCCAATGTTGACTATCTTGGGTTTCTCTTCAGTCCCAATATTGACCTTTTTAATCTTAATAGGTGTAGTGAAATCTTCTGATTGTAACTAGGGTCCTTTCAACCCTCTTTCTCCGTCCCCTTCTACGATTTGTATGTTACATGGGTTGTCTTCTACTTCCTTATCCTCTCCGACCTGATAAAAATAAACTAATTGTTCAAGTGTTTCTTTTCTATAATCTTTGTCTATTGTTACTGTATATGCCCCATATTCTTCAAATAACTTACTTTTCATCCTCTGTAATTCTAGCTCCACCCATGGATTCTCACTTTCAAATGCAAAAGTCTTAATAAATTTCTGCTACACTGTGCCCCAACTCACATTTTCTCTACGTAGTTCCTGCTCTTTGTACCAGTTACTAGGTATTCCTTCTAATGTATGAATAAATTAATGTGTCCATTCCCCTGGTGGTACCAATCTCTAGTTAGTGACACAATCATTTATGTGATGTCTTGTTCCCTCTTCCATCATACTTCTGTAAAGTTCTATCTGATTGACTCTGACCAAATCTTATGTGCATCAGTCACTTACACTGATACCAGTCTTGAATTACCTCCTTATCTGCACCCCCACAATCATGCAGGTGTGTCCCTTAATGCTATATCCAACACTAGTAATATCTGACTATCCAAAACCTTTGATTCAAACTCTGTCAAGAAGTTTTCTAAATTTTCCTCTTCAGTAAATGTGGGAAAGTGTCTTACTTTTGTCCCAACCCATCTTACTATGTGTGTAACTCTGGTGCATCTCCTAGTAGAGGCGTCATGCAACCTTTGTTACCAATTTTCTACTCCAGTATTTGAATCTGACATGTTGGAATTGATACTCCTCCAACTGAGTACTCCATCTGCAATTGGATTCACATAATCTTCCTCTCGCGTAGTAGTTCTATACAACTCGTTTACATCATCCTCTAGAACACTGTCAGGAACAGGTTCTACATATCTTTCGCAATCTGAGGGATCTAGGGGTACTACTACCCTAAAATTCCTAGCTTCAAATATCATATTTCTAGTCTTTAAATTAATTATGGCTTGATTGTCAAAGTCCCAATCAATTCCCAATAGTGTTGGAAATGGTATAGACTCAACCACCATATCCATTACTTCAAATTATGTTGTGGTGTGTACACCATCTAGATATATTGTGGTATTCTTTAGTCTTCCTATGGGAATTACTCTTTTCTGGTTTGCTAATTTCAATTGGATATTGGAATACCCTAGTGTAGGTTCTCCCATTGCTTCCCAAGTCTTTTTTGGAAAAATGTTGACATCTGATCCTAAGTCTAGGATAACATTTCCCATATTAAAGTCTCATATATTTACATTCAATATGAACTCTCTATTGGCTCTTTTCTTTCTATGGACTTGATTAATATTCTTAGGTTTTGTTCCTACCCCTTCTTCTATGCTATATTTCTCAAGAATATTTTTAAACAAATCCATGGAATTCTTATCATTAAGTAATTTAAAGAAAGATTCTAGGAAATTATTTTACTTACTTTCTTTGTCTTCTCTCCTTTGTAAGTATGATCCAAACACCGAGGCATATCAAAAATAGGAGTATCATACCTCGACTCAGTATTTGATGTGGAGGCTTCATTCTCCTTCAAAAATTCCTTCTTTGCTTCCTTGAAAATTTTCTTCTCCTTCTTTGTATCAAACTGTTGTTGTGGATGAGTGCTCTTGTGAATCCAACACTGAGATTCCTTCTTATGATCCTCTGCATATGCTCCTATCTTCACTCCTCCTCTAGTCACTATATTGATGTTCCACCCAGGATCCCTTATTTCTGTAACAATCCATTGAACATTCTAGTTATTTAAATTCTTCTTCTCCTGGATCTTCGTCATTAGTTTCGGGAACTCTTCTATCACATGATCTGTTGTGCGACGATACATACATGTTGTTGCTAGTTGAGGAAAATATCTAGCATAGTGTCCTTGTTTTTGACAATTATGGAAGATAATAGGCCCTCTCCCTCTACCCATTTATCATCTTCCTTTGCCTCAGAATCCTCCTTTGTTCCCCTGTGGATCCATGTTCTGTTGATGATACTGTGGTGCTTGATTATACTGTGGGGTTTGTTGAAACTGTGGCACTGCTTGAAATTGTTGCACAGTCTATCCTTCCATCAAATCATCCTGCATAATGTATGCATTTGAGGTTATTTCCTTCATTAACTCCACAGTTCTACAGTTTTTGTCTTCATGTCCTATTGACTTACAAAAGTTACAAAAAGTACTCTTCAGTTATATCTTGTACTTCTACATCATAAGGCAGTGATAAGGATCATGCTCATGTGTCTTGCATATTTCACACCATGGCCCTCCTATAGGAAATGGATTTTGTATCCCTACTCCCAGGTATTGTGCAAATGTCAGACACTTGTTCTTGTTATGCCCTTATGATCTATACAACATAAACCACATTGCTTCTCTTTTCTCCCTACTCTTATTATGGTTTAATTGCACTGTCAAGTTCTTCAGGTCTTCCTTCATTTCCTCTATAGCTGGATCTGACTGCTCATACTTATTCTCCTCTAATTGAATCGCTGCTTGTAGTGCCTCTGCCTGGGTTTGAAATTTCTACTGTCACAGTGGATATTTGAAATGTGGTAACAAAGAGTTTATAAAAAATTGTTTATGTTGCATGTCAGAAATGGGATACTTCAGTTTACCTTTCAATGTCTTGAACTTTTGATCAATGTCCCATATAGACTCTCCTTTTTTTTTTCTAACCTCAATCATTTCATTCATAAAATGATCCCCTGATTTCAACCTCTGAAACTCAATGATCAATGCCTGCTTGATCTCTGCTATTGTTCCCGGTGCACCCTGTGGAGTGTTTACTGCTAGAATCATATACCAATCTAGCCCGCGGTTTCTGAAATTTATTTCTAACTGCTCTACGTTTTCTACCTCGTCAGTGACTATTTTTTCTTCCCATATTCGCTCGCACAGAAATAGGTGGTTCTTTGGGTCTTCTGATCCAACCCCGTGAAACTATGGTAATCTTATTGTTGGATCTACGCATGCCATTTTCGAATATGTTGTACCTACTCCGCGTGGTACTATTATATGTGTACTGTTGTTAGGACTTGAGCTCCCAATAGTGTTGCTAATGGTACTTCCTCTTGTACCACTACCTGTACTGTTGCTAGTACTTCCACTTGAACCCTCACTTCTCTTCTAATCTCCTAGATTTCTCTGACCATTAGTCACTAGTTCTCTAAACAACTCTTTATTTGCTGATGTGTTAGTTATACATGGGGTTGTAGGTTCTACACTGATTCAGATCTATACAGGGGTATCTTCTTCCTTATTAGATCTCACTCCTCTAGTATTTCTTTCATATGTGGCGCATAGTATTTCCTCAATGTGCTCCATAGCATGGATATCCTCTGCCTCTTCTTCATCACTCTCCAAGCCTTCCCTCTCATCTACTACTCTTTTCTTCCTATTAAGCTTATATTGCTAGGGTCTTCCACTGTGTGTCATTCCTACCTTCTGCATAATTTCCTGGATATCCTCTTGATCCATCATAATAGGATGTTTCTTATTATTGTGCTCTTCTCTATCCATTTCCCCCTCCATATCATACCTTCCTCAATGTTTCTCCTAACTCCCCCATGCACACAATGTATTTTAGTTATATGATTCCATATTTAATACCCCTTTATCATGCAATAATCTCTTTATCGAAGTGTACAATGATCTAATGTACCTTCCCCTTGGACCCTTAAGAAACTCTTTCTCTACTACACTGTAAGACTTTGATGTATCTATTATCACATATAGTTGTCAAGGGAAGCAGGTCGTCCAAGTCTGTGGTCTGCACAAGAAGCATCCAAGCGCAACATTCAAAAGAAGTCCATTTCGAGCTGAAATACAGGCAACAGGCGGGTTTATTTTTCCAACAACGAAGATCCCAGGAGTAGTTCATATCAACGGATCGCATGTATTCGACATATCAAATTTGTGTGAGGTCTAGCGCTAGACAAAAGCATCAGAGTTAAAGATCAGGCTCCATGCGCTCTTCTCCATTGGGCGATCATGATTTACTTTGGGAATTCAGGCTTTGGGAGTTTCGACTTCTCCCCTCTCGCTTTCATCCAGAGTGTTTTCTCTCGAAACTAACTGATCAGGCGTCACGCGTCCTCTGAAATGGACGGTCAATATTTACTTCTGGAGTTAGGTCTTCGGGAGTTCCAACTTCCAGATTGGGTGCAAGAACGTTTGTTGTTGATATGATAATAGCAAGGCATTCACATTGACATTATAGAGTTTCCACCTATCATAAATAATTAAATCTATTATGTACATAACATAGCCTCCTGATCTTTCTATGTAATTGATTGAATTGCTTGAATTGAATTATATTCCATGATTTCTAATGCAACTTCGCACCATTACCTCATCATAAACGCACCATTCCCGTGGCTGAGCAAAGGAATATCATTATGGGTTTTCCCTCTGAGGTCGAGCAACAAATACTTGATCAATAACAATCCAATTAACCTAGGATCTCTTGCAAGAACGTTTGTTGTTTCTATGATAATAGCAAGGCATTCACATTGACATTATAGAGTTTCCAGCCAACATTGTGCACCAAAGAGAATAAATAATTAAATCTATTATGTAGAAAACATAGGGTTAGCTAGTGATGGGAGTCTTTAATTGAATTCTATTCCATGATTTCTTTAAGAAATGTATTAAACTCTCCATAATGCACTTATATATTATTTTTGTGTGGAAATATAATGCTCTAATTTAATACGAAGAAGGTTATAGTTAAACTATATTGAGCAGTTCTATAGGGAAATGGGTTTAGAGATATCCCTGATTCTTGCTATGCGATAGGACAGTTATAGCTCATTTATTTAGGGAAGATGGATTGGAATAGGTGTGGGTTTAGTGGGAATAGGATCCTTTAGGCGAGTTGATCCAATTAACCAACTTGATCCTTCCTTTAGCTTGGTAGGATTTTCATGCAAATCTAAGACCGAGACAAGACCCACAGACTAGACCATCTTCTTCCTTACACTTCATAGGGAAGACCGAACTATGACCTATGGACTCTGCAATGTTTCTCCTGCCAATCAATCAAAAAATCTACTAGTTTTCCTTTCGCTTGGGATTATTACATATATTACCTCCGGCTCCTCTCGGCTTCCTCTTCCATTTTGACTACAGATGGTACTCCCTTAATTGTTTAAAAAGTAGGCTCTCTTGTTTCCCCTCGTTCTCCACATTTCTTTCTGAATGATGTCCTTCATGTTCCCAAATTGGTTATGAACCTACTTTTGGACAATGAGCTTCAAATCATTTTGTTGTTACATTTTCTAATGATGGGTGTGTTGTACAGGATCAGTTGATAGGGAGGATGATTGGGATAGGCCATCAAGTTGGGAGACTGTTCCACCTAGAGACCTATCATATTCCCTCTGCAATAGCTTTCTCAGTTTCTTAGGTCAGTGGTTCCCTTTCTCCTGACTGATTATGGCATTATAGATTAGTTCACGTGTCTAGTCCTAGGCTTAAGGAGCTTGCAAGTTCAGGTGCTTTGGGGAAGGATAACTTATAGTCATTTAAAAATATGTATGGGTTGGTTGTAAGTTGACAAAACACTTAACCCTTCATTTTTCATCTAGTGATTGTGTTTCAACAACTCCTTTTGAGTTAGTGCACTCTAATGTTTGGGGACCAACACCTCTTTTTTCTAAAGGTTGATCCCTTATATTATGTCAGTTTCATTGATGATTCTACAAAATTGACATGTTTGGATTTCTCTTTTATGTCTTCATTATGAATTCTACTCCATTTTTACTAATTTTTGTGCTATGGTTGATATAAAAGACTCTTCCAAGAGACAAGGACTAAGTTTGGAAAAAGGGAGAGTGACGATACTCGTCTTTCTAGGAATTTTTTTCTTCAAAAGGCATCAATATGCTCATGTCCTCATACTCTTGAACAAAAAGGAGTTGTAGAGCACAAGCATCGCCATATTATGGAGACTACTCGTTCTCTATTACTTTCATCTTCTGTTCCTAGGGCGTTTTGGGGAGAAGTTGTCTTGACCTCAGTCTACTTGATGTTTCGTACACTTCCTTACTATCTAGTATTTTGCTCACAGGGATGTTGTTGAGATAATAAGGCCTTATCCTTCTTTGAAGGCTTTCGAGAATGGAGCGCCACCATCTTTGCAGTAAGAGAGATGACAATTGAGTTGTGACATTACATTTTTCTTGTTGAAATAATGCAATCATATAATTATATATTTATTTTTCAAATATGTTACCACTCCAAGTTCATGATTTTGGAAAGTGAATTATAATTTGTTTTTTAAAGAGGTTAGCACTCCAAATTCATGATTTTGTAAAATGAATTATTGCTAAATTTTATGAAAACTCATTTAACATCAATGAGGGTGTTAGATATCAATGCTAATTGAGCATAAATTCTAAGATAGAATGGACCAACCAACCACTGACATTTAAGTAAAAGTTTTATAAAAATAATATAAAAACACCTTGAGATCACCTTATTGCTAAATTATTGTTGTAAACAAAATAAAATCATTGCAATATATTGGTACAACTTCTCTACTAAGCACTCAACTAATAATAGATTCACTTCTGCCATGGACGAGGAAAATTAGAACGCTGAGCGGTAATTTTATCCAACTAAAAGCTGAACATATATACAGAGACTACAATCAGAAAGCAGATTTGTTATCAAAAGAAGCATTTGAACTTGAAGAAGAGGGCATGTTCTATGCAAAGGGCCATGAAGAAGAAGCAGAAGAATTTGCAAAACTGAAAATCAGCTAAACTTGTTACTTTTTGCAAAAGAATAGACATAGATCTTTTGATTTTTGGGGGGACTGGTTAAGATTTTATGAGAACAGGTGTAATAATGGCTGATATTTAGTGAAACTTGTAAAATATAAAGTATTATTATAAGCTCAACCGAAGAAACAGTTTTTTTTTTAAGGAACAGGGGTTTTGACAGAAACAAAAGAAATTCTGAAAAACTATTGTAACATAAATTTTATATTCCTTAATATAAGTTATTTTCTTTTTGAAAAGATTAAGAGTTGGAGGACCAAAATCCACCTGAACACGAATAAACCAAAACATGGAATCTCATATTTTATATTCATTTGTTTGATTGATTTTCTTATAGAGATGTTAATAGAGTTAAAGCATTGTAATATTGTGTGATGGATTAGGGAGGCTTGTGAAATGGTTGCGGGAGCCCTTCATCGAGAGGGAATAGTGGAGGTTGTGTTTAAATCAAATAAAGTCCTTCCTGAGAATTTGAAATGCCTTACAAACCCTAAAAAGAAATTCATGCCTTTAATAATTCAAATCTTACCGTCTATATAGGTTGAATATGACCTTAATGGCATGGACTAGTCGACAAATTTTCCGAAGTCTCTCTGGCTACAGAGAGTTATAGATGCAGCTTCTGCGCTTTTCATCCAAATTGTTTAAAAAAAAGTATCCGATCCAATTTTCCACCTTCACAAACATCGTTAAAAAAGAAATGTGGACAGGAATTTTGTGTTGCACAATGAAATGATTAAGATTGGCATTATGCCCACTAGTTTACGTATATCAAACTCATAAACAGGTTTTGTGAATATGGCAGAATACAAGAGGATTTGCTTCAGTATTTTTTTAATCTCTTGTAGAATGTGTGGGGTAGAATGAATGACAACCTGTCTCATTATCGTTTTAATAAATAACATTTTTTGGCCCATCAATAAGACATGCTTTATGGATGGACCCTCCACTTGGTTTACATTCACTATGCTCGTGCATCGGCCTACACCTAGCACTCATGCATCACACTTGGTGACCCAAGTTCGATCTGGGTTGGTGTTTTATTCTGTCTTCACTAGATGGTAACCACGTTGGTCGGAATGTTCACTGCCATGCCTATGTCTTTTGTAAGCCTACAAAGGTGTGGCATAGCCTCAACTGAGGTCTTAAACCGATTCAGAGAGTTCAGGATATTGCTGAAAAAGGGGATACTACTTTTATCGCTGCCTTGGCTAAGCTTCTTGCCCGAATCTCTGTTCCTATCATGCAAGAAAGAGACATCTTTAACTAACATGGATATCTTTCGGTCTCAATTCCCATATTTCAATCTGTACTGCTTGGTCCAAAATTCCATATATTTTTACATGTCACTGAAAAAAACCCTCGTATGGCAGTGCCAAAGCAAAAGAGTAGAGCGACGGCTTGTGGAAATGAATTGACCAGATCGATGGAATTGCACGATGTCGAGTTCTCTCCTTGTCCACTACCTCTGATGAACGAAAGTGATTGGACAAATACAAGATATTTGAGTATATAAGGAGAAGACCGACCTTAGCCTATTGAGGCAAAAGATCATGGAGGAAATCTCAGATGCTTGCAGAGAGTGGGTATTCTTACAAGTGTTTAATAAACACCATGTAATAGATTCCAAGTATTTCCTGCAACCTTTTACGAATATATCAAAGCATAGAGTTTTTAGGTCACCAAGTTATAATCAAGGATCTAAAAGATACTAAGCATGTTCTTGCAACTAGAATTGTTGAGGATATTACCAGCTTATACAAGTTTTACAACTTTGGGTCATCATCTTCTCCATTAGTTTTTATCTCTTATAACAATGACTTGACAAAACTTTGGCATGAGTAGTTTGGTCATCTAAAATATCGCTCATTGCAACAACTATGTTAATGTAATCAATATATGACGACTGATTTTCCTCTTGTTTCATGCAGAGATGGTGTTTTTTCTAGTTGTTTTCTCGACAAACATCATCAAGACAATTTTTATAAATGTGCCTCTTAGCATGGCTCATCCCCTTTGCAGCTTGTTCATAGTGACTTGTGTGGTCCACTTTCTTCTCCTTTTTTTTTTGGGTGCAAGTATTTATTAAATTTAATTGATAACTTTTCCATACGCACTTGGGCTTACTTCTTAAAAATTAAGAGCGAAGTTTTTGACAATTTATTGGCCTACAACGCCCTTGTAGAAAATAAATCTGGACATCAAATTCAAAGGTTAAGAATAGATAATGGAGGTGAATATGTGAACAATAATTTTACAAGTTACTGCACTACACAGAGAATCCAAGTACAACACATTGTTCCATATACACCGCAACAAATTGTTGTTTCTCAGAGAAAGAACTGCACATTAAAAGAAATGACTAATTGTATCATCCAATCTGTAACATCCCCATTATAATCCCCAGTTTAATTAATTCTTCTATGGATATAATATATGGTTATGGCCAAGCGATGTAATATGCAAATTGTATCTCTATGTTTTAATAATAAAATATGATGTCAGCTGCTAAGGGGACATGGACAAGAGATGGGGGTTGAATTAATCCACAAGAGGGGGGAAGTGTCTAAGATAATGGAAAAGAGGGGTCAAAAGGGGAATTACCCATGTATATTAATTCAACCCATTTTTCCTAAACTCGCTAATTGTATATGAACCTTCCAATTTATGATTGAGTGTTCCCAAGCCAATCATCGAATACATGTAAGAGGGTGGTTGAGAGTGGTCACATCCTAAAGTTATTAGGAACATGAGAGTTGAGTAAAATTATCTTGGGGGAGAGTGTGAGTCAAGAAATGTAAGACAAAGAGAGGAAATTCATATGGGGGAGTAGGAGTTTTTACACATTCGGTTTTTGTGCATGCGAAGCAAGTAGGGAGAAAAAAAAGAAAGAGAGATTGGAGTGGGTGCAACCATGGAGAGCGGATTCTAGAGAAAGATGAAGCGTATTTGGAGCATTTTGGAGCTGAATATTGAATATCCAGGTTTCCAGGTTTCCAGGCTTGAAGAGTGAATTCTGGAGGGAGTTGCACTGTAATAGCAAGTGTTTTTTGTTGGTTTGCTGATAGTTTTTCCTAGCAGCAAGTTCCTTTGAGTTTCCAACCGAGATATTCCTAACTTCCTGTGCCAGAGAGACCTCGATAAATGAATGGCACATTCCTTGGGTTAGCCCTGATAAACAAATGACAAATCCGTTGGGTTATCCATGATAAACAAATGGTGCATTCCTTGGGTTGGGAAGGTCAGGAGGAAGAGAGCTAGTAGAAAAATCAAGATACCTATAGGAGGATATTGACTGGGTTGTGAGTTTTATGAGCTGCGAGCGGACTGTGAGAGACCACCCTCTTTTGTGGATTACTAGCCTCAGCTCAGGGGTGACTGTCTATTGTGATTTGGAACAACCAATCTATGGTTGGGTGGAAATTCCATCCCAAGTAGCTGGTTGCACCATTCTTGTTTAAATATAAGTTTTTAATCTTATTGTTGAGTTATTTACATTTGTTATTACTTTGCATGAACTTTGTGTAAATTAGAATGAATTGTATGTTGTTGTAATTAGTGTTTTAGCTACATTTCATGATGATTATTAACATGTTTTAGATGCATCTATTTTATGGTTAAATAAAATAGCTAAACATGTTTTAAATTTGTAGTTGTAAGCTACATGAAATCGACTAACCGTAAAAGAATTACCTTAGTTAGAAGGAATTTCATTTTTATTTGTATTTTGCACCATAATGTCCCTCAATTGGGTTGGGGAACTTTACATTATGGTATCATAGTAGTAATTGAGAGATTTGTGTGTGGCATGGCTTAGCCTGGGTGGTTGGGTACGTTACAAAGTGGTATCAGAGCCCAATTTTCAATGTTGAGCCTCGATTGGCCAAGTTAGCAGAACGTTGAAGTGCAAATTCGCAGAGATGTTTTTTTGGAATATGTGTACAACTTGTTTTATTAAATTACTACAGTAAAATTGAGAGAAATTGCATAGGTAATGTGAATAATTGAGCCTCTTTGGAAATTGATGCAGGAGCATCCGCACCTCGTCACGCGAGGCTGCATTCAGAGAAAGGAAAGGACCGCAGGGTGACGCCAACATCACGGTTTTAACCATTTTGATGAGCGCCGCCGTTTACATAAAAGCCTCCATATTTAGGCGTACTTGTATACTGAAATAGACCGCGAGCAAATAAGCTCTCGTCCTTGGACAACAGAGGCACTTATTAGATTTAATGCAGAGAGAGTAGATTTAGTGCAGGTAGATAGGACCATTAAGTTTAGATTTGACAATTTAGCTTTTGAGAGGGAAAACGGGATAAAGACACCCTCCTTTGTATTATTACATTATTGGCATTAGAGTCAGTATCAGCATTAGCATTGAGGAGAAGGAAGGAGAACAGACCGAGAGCTGGTGGAGAATCCCCATGTATAGATATTGAATTAATAGAGGAATTTTGATTCAATTTCATGGCGGTGATTATTCTCTGTATACTGTTAACCTTATGTTGTTGTATGCTTGCTTCTTGTTATGCTTTTATTATATATG
>ML790125.1:49923-79124 GCA_009831015.1 Picea engelmannii | reverse complement strand
AGCGCAGTTGAATACTTCCGCATAGAGTGCGTTGAGGAGGCTAAGCAGTTGAACTTTGGTTCTCTTTAACTCAGAGTTGTTTTGAGTTATTCGAGCCTTGCAGATGAGTGCAGGCCGGGGTTTGAGTCTCAGTAGCAAGTCTGAGACGAAGAAGGTCGAAACTGTTGTGGCGTGCATGCACAAGGGCTAGAAGTTTTCATCATTCAGGAAGTGACTGAAGACGGAATACGGGGCGTGTTCGAGAGAATCCCGGACGGAGCCTGAGTTGACAAAGCTCAGGAGGGACAGTTCCTTTAGTCCGCTGTGGAACCGACTCCAGGGGAGGTCATACTGGACGAAGGGGAAGAGCGGGGTTTTCTTCATAAAAGAAGAGAATCGGCGACTCGAGTGTCGTTGGGAAGAGCTTCAACAATCACTCCTCTACTCGGAGCTCGATTATACCGGCACTTCGCGTTGGCGGAGTTGATAAGTTGGTCGAAGCGGGCGCGAGAACGCGAGAGCCGACGCGCGGAAATCACGTGTACGACGTGAGTCATAGTAGTTGACGTGAAGGGTGATCTCGGGGTCTCGGATCTCGGGACTAGGGAACCCGAAAGTATAGTGCGCAAAGCCGCGATAGTGCGAGGTCCCGATATGCCGAGGAAAGTCAACAGTTGACCAGGAATATCGGATCTCGGGGGTTCGAGGACTTCGTTAGCAAGTGCAAGATTCGCGAAGTTGCGACATCAGATCCTCCGATAATCAAGTAGGGAGGATCGCGTGGATTTATAACTGTGGGTAGAAGACTCTTGAGGGAGTTGGAAGAGCTTGGACTCTTCGGGCCAAGGAACAAGAAGGTCCTAGTGGAGTGACCGGCCACTGTGAGAGTGGGCCGACGTGATTCATCAGAAATTTCAAGCACAAGCAAAATCAGAAAAAATTGGGTATTTTTCTGTATGATGACATTGGCATCACGTGGAGGCCACGTGTCAACAAATGTGGTAGAAGAAAGACATGTACTACCATGGTGTCAAGTGCATGTTATATGGGATGATAGTTGGCAATTGATGTGGAGACATGTTGGAGGCCAACTATCAATCCCACGAAACTGCGGTAAGAAGTGGAAAATCGACTAAGTCCTAAGGATCAGACGAGAAGACGAGTGGATGGAGTTCCAAGAGTAAACGAAATATGGGATCACCCTAACCCACGATGAAACTTTGAAATTTGACTAAGTACCAAGACTCGAGGTGTGAAGAGCATGGTAGGTATGAAGAGATGGGAAGGTTACAACATTATGAGTCTGTGAGTCTGTGAGTTTGTGTAGATGGAAAAATGGTTAAGTTTTGAGACTTCTCGGATGGAGTTATGAAAGGAAGGTTACAATATTATGAGTCTGTGAATCCACGAGTTAGGGTAGATGGAAAAATGGTTAAGTGTTGATACTTTTCGAATGAACTTATGAAATGAAGGTTACAAGATTATGAGTCAGTGAGTCTACAATTCCATGTAGATGGAAAAATGGTTAAGTGTTGAGACTTCTTGGACAGACTTATGAAAGGAAAGTTACAAGATTATGAGTCCATGATCCTACAAAGGAAAAATAATCTAAGTGTTGATGGTGGGTTCATGGAAGTTATCAAGAAGAGATGTGACTAGATCCATAGTGAATCCATTAAGACAAATCAATGGTAGAGATATAATAAATAAATGATCAAATGGTTACTAAGTGTTACTATTGTGTTGCACGTGCTAATGAATATTCCTTCACTATCTTGGCACCACAACTTCATATGAATTGTGTAGGAATGAGATCCTTAGGCTTGAGGAGGAGGCTTGGAACCTCAAAAACCTCTCAAGTAGATATAGAGGAAGCTGCTTTAATTTTCTTCTAGAATCTTTATAAGGATGGGGAGAAAGAAGACATTTGAGCATAACTACAAGTGGTAAAGGATGTTCCAAGGCTCCTTTTGGGCTAGGAGAGAGAGGAACTAGGGGGTTCTGTCATGCTATAAGAAGAGGAGAAAATGGTGGTACAAATGGCTAGGGGAAAAAGTCTAGGGCTTGATGGGTGGACAAAGGAAATTTTCCACCATTTTTTGACATCGTGGGTCGATATATCCTTCTATTGCTAGACAAATCCAGGATATCATGTTTTGTAAGTGGAGCTTTGAATGATACATTTGTGGCTTTAATCCCTAATGATTCAATTCCGATTTATTTCAATGAATTTCGACCAATTACTTTGTGTAATTTTTCTCATAAAGTCATATAAAATATTATTGTAAAAGGTTGAAGGATAAATTGGCCTTATGCATTTCAGAAGAAAATTTTGTTTTCTTAAAAGATAGACTAATATTTGATGATGTAGGATTATCCCAGGAGTGCATGCATTCAGTTAACTCAAAAAATGTGAAAGAACTTTTTATGAAATTAGGCTTGAAAAAATCCTATGACAAAGTTAGTTGGTCATATTTGAGATTGTTGTTGATTCAAATTGGGCTTAAATGGGAAGTGTCATAGTGGATTATCGAATGTGTCACTAGTGAAAATTATGTTGTGTTGGTTAATGGTTCCAAAACATGTTTTTTTAAAGGGAATATGGGTTTGAGGAAAGTATTCCCTCTTTATGAACTGTTGTTTCTTCTTGTGGTGGAAGGTTTTAGTAGGATGTTGAGGAGGGCTCAAACAGAAGGTCACTTTTCTGGTATAAAAATCACAAAAGAAATTTAAATGACTCATTTTTTTTGTATATGATGTGGTCATTTTGGGTAAGGATTCCTTGGGGGATTGGATTAAGTAGAAACAAATCCTATCCCGGTTTTGTTTAGCCTCAATAATGGAAGTAAACTGCCAAAGTCTTGTTTTCTATACAATTGTATTGAAGATGAATTACTGAAGGAAATTGTTGTGTTATTTGATATACAGGCTACACACTTGGATCATGGTATGAAATATATTGTTTTTTTCTTGAAACCAAATGATTATAGAGCTTTAGATTGGTTATGGTTTGTGCAGAAAATTGAGAAGCGAATTGGGAATTAGGCCTTTCGTTGGATCTCATTAGAAGGAAGATTGGTCTTGTTAAAAGTCATTCTATAAAACATTTTGGTTTATTGGTTGAGGCTAGTAAAAGTACCAGAGAAAATCCTTCATAAAATTAGGAAATTTTTGTTTCATTTTCTTTGGTTAGGAGCTAAGGAAAATAATGACTTCCATTTGGTAAATTGAGAGAAAATATCTCGGTCTAAAGAACTAGGGGGTTGGGAAGTTAGAAACATATTCTGGTTTGCTCGAGCTTTAGCATTGAAAATTATTTGGTGAGTTTTGTTTGGATGTGCACTCTTGAGAAGGGTGACAACAATTAAGTATTTAAAAGGGTTCGATGTTGTATTTTGGTTAAGAAATACAAAACCTAAATACACATGAGCCTCGATTGTATGGAGGTGCTTTATGAAAATGAGGAAACAACTGGGAATTTGTTTATTAACTAAAGGATTATGAATCTTATTTGGAATGTGGTTTGTTCGCATCTAAAGGGTAATTGGAATTTTCCCACTTTAAAAGACAATTTGCACTCCTTTTTTTTTAACAAAACCACTGGTCAAGGAGAATCCTTTCTACATGTTGTGGGGAATTTGGAAGTACAGGAATAAAATCATGTTTGAAAATTATCCCAGGAATGATTTGGGTCTTTTCTCTCAGATTGTTGTTACTATTAAATAATTTCCTAGCCCCACATTGGACGACAATTTAATTTTTATGTTAAGCCTTGTATATTTTGACAATAGGCCTTTAGGATTTTTTGACAGTGCAAAAGTGAAGAAATTTTTTGGAGCTGGAATACTCCTCTAATTGAGTGGTTCTCATCACTTTAAGCTGAAGATGTGACGTAGGGGCGTGCCACCCAGGCACCTCTGCTCTCACAGGACCTTCTTCTTCCGACCCGAAGAACTCGAAGGTTCTTCTATTTCCCTATCGGGAAATCTGCACCCACAACAATCTTTCCATGAGGTCTCCCCTTTTACCACCAGGAGATCGCTAAATCTCGTTGTCTCATGAGTTCGGGACTTAACCCCTCCAACTCTTCCTTTCAAATCTTGCAATACCCGATCTGGCGATACGGGTATAGCTCCTCCCTTTACTATTTCCCTCACCACATACAACCGTGGGCTAGGCTTAATGTTAGCGCCTCTCGCAACCTCGCAACCTCGCCGGTTGAACCGTCGAGTCTTCACCCTCCTAGTCCGCGAGTTACGAGTTGCGTGAATTCAATGGGATGTTGACTTCTTTCTCCAATCGACGTGCCCACCCGTCAGCCGCGCGATCCCACCTTATGTTCTGCCACACGTCCACACAAATCTCGGCTCCTCGGCACTTCGCGACTTGGCATCCACACGAACCTCGGCTCCTCAGCACTTCACGACTTGGCATCCACACAAACCTCGGCTCCTCGGCACTTCGCGACTTAGCGTCCACACGAACCTCGGCTCCTCGGCACTCCATGACTTGGCGTCCACACGAACCTCGGCTCCTCGACACTTCGTGACTTGCGAATCCTAACACCAATATTTTGGGACTTCTCGCAGCGAGATCCCGAGATGATCCTTTGGTTCCACCTGTACTCCACTCGTCATCCCCGCTATGGCCCACACTACCTCCAGCTATCAGGATTTCGCCTTCTCGCAACCTCGCGATCCCCACGCCCAAATTATCAGACCTTTTCTTGCGAGGTCCCGAGACACGATCCCTTGCTCAGATCCAACGGTTCTCCTGTAGTCTATATCCAACGGCTGTCCTTCTCTCGCTACTCGCATCCTCACGACTTGGAGTACCAATTGTTTGGGCTCTCAACCTGCGAACTCCCGAGTTCGTGAGATCTCTCGATCTCTGCCACCTGTCCTCCTCAGATGGACAGCTATGATTCCTCTCACTCCTTCACCGCTTCACGTCCTCACACCTCACGACTTTGAATACCAAACACTTGGGTGTTCACCCTGCGAACTCCCGAGTTCGCGAGATCTCTCGATCTCTGACACCTGTCCTCTTCAGATGGACGGCTACAAGTCTCTCTCTACTTCACCACCTCGCGTCCTCACGCCTCGCGACTTTGAACAACCAATGTTTGGGATTTCACCCTGCGAACTCTCAAGTTCGCGAGATCTCTCGATCTCTGACACCTGTCCTCTTCAGATGGATGGCTACAAGTCTCTCGCTACTTCGCCACCTCGTGTCCTCATACCTCGCAACTTTGAACAACCAATGTTTGGGCTTTCACCCTACGAACTCCCGAGTTCGCGAGATATCTCCGATATCTGCCACCTGTCCTATCTAGATGGACGCTCCTGATACTCTCGCCGATCTTCGCCGCTTCGCGACCTCGCGCCTCGTGACTTTTAATACCAAATCCTCGGCTCTTCCACTCACGAGCTTCTGAGATCGCGAGATCTCTTCGATCCCTGCCACCTGTTCTCCTCAGATGGATGGCTACAATCCTCTCACCACTTTGCTTCTCATGAAGTCGAATGGCTTCCTCTTCCAACCTCTGATGCCTGAGTACCCGATGTGGGAAATCTCGTGACACGCATCCGCTCCCAACGAACGGTCCAGATTCAACCTCACTAATTTGCGATCTCTGATGCCGAAGGACTCTCCTCACATCCTTAATATTCCCGATATCCCGAGTGTCAATACCTTTCGGGACTCTCACTCTCCTGGTTTGCGAAGTTACACCTTACGCAGCTCCCAACCGATCTGATGGCTGTCGGGTATTACCCTCTAGATCTGATGGCTCAGATCCGTCCTTCTTGTGTGCTCTCCTCCAGCTGCTCCTTGGACTCAAAAACCAACGGTCCAGATTCTATCATCTAATCCAACGGTCGATGTTGCCTCTCCCAAGCTTGGCACTCTTTCTCCATGCACTTGGAAGAAATTCGAATTTCCAAAGGCCTCGACCTCTGTCTGTTCCTCTACGAGCTCCACAACAACGAGTCTCACCACGCGTATACAACGCTTCCCTTCCTGAGATTTCTCCTCCTCCTGAACACTCTAAGGATTCTTTGGCTCTTGCATCTCTGCAGAGTCTTCCCGTATTTAAAGTGCTATCTCTTCTGAGCTTTCACAACCACTCAGACCCCTTGGGGGATTTTGTTCTTCTTCTCCCTCAGATGGAGAATGAAATGGATACCTTCCTGGTTATCCTTTTGCTCAAGCGACCCTCTCGTTGAGTCCTTATGGGTGTTCACAACCCAGGAAAAGTCCCTCAGTGGACTCTCCTTTCAGCTCCAGAACTCAAAGAATTCTCTTCTCCTTCTGTGCTTATCTACACACTTCCTCGACGCCCTCCTCGCGGAGTATATTCTCTTCTACAAAACACTCCAATGATTATGTCTCCTTATGTGCACCCTTTTCACCTGCCCAATTCCCACTTGGCAGAGCCTCTCAGAATCCTCAGTGATTTTGGTCTTCTCCGAACTCACAGCAAAGTTCTTTCTCCAGTACCTCGTTGTTACGCTCAATGCCCACCTGGCAGAGCTCCTACAGAATCCTCAGTGATTCTGGTCTTCAACTGTGTCTCAGATACACAGCCTTGCCTCCTGAGGTGTTCAACAACCTCACAGCTCTTCCTTCTCCTGAGTTGTTGACTTCAGTCCTGTGCCTCAGCATGTCTTTGTCTTACTTCGCAGAGTTTAGAAGTGCATCCTCTGTGCATGGCTCTCAGAACCCGCAGCGTTCTGTCACACCCTCCTGGCGTGAAGCCTCAAAGACCTTCAACCTAAAATCAAATGAACTCCTGCATAATGCATCAACATAACATACATTCGCAACCTACATAGAGAACACACACAAACATCCATATAACACCGAATAACATGCAGGAAAAACTGCTTCTGATTATATTAAATGGCAAATGCCTGTATTTTACAAAGGTGTTCTCGAGCTCTCCTCGACTCTTCTATACCCTCCTATCACTTACTCAAAATGAGATCTGAAAATCTCTTTTACCTAAGAGGCTCATCGAGCGCTTCCCTCCAGGTTCACCTACTCTAATAAATTACATTGAATGGTTGTCTAGTCCAGCATCTGGATCTAGATCTCAGTCGATCTTGCATTAAAGCCAATCTACCTAATGCCTGCTCAAAGGCACGGCTTCCATGGCTCACCAGCCTAAGACATTTAATTACATTCAATTCAAGTTTGAATGAGGATTGCGCCTCTCTTTTAGCATGCGATTTGAATTTGTTGGCGTGGTTGGCTGGCTAGCTAGCTGACATGGAGCGATGCTCTTTCATCATACTCCTTAGCTACAAAAATCATGAGATCCTTCTCATGCGCTCCCCCCTAAGCTGTTGGAAATCCTCCTGGATCCCAGAAAAGTCTTTGGAGCTTTCCATCCTCTCCATCTTGTTGTTGTTGCTGCTGTTGCTTCTTCTCTTCTGCTCAGCCTTTTTCTGCTGGCAGTGTCTGCTGATCTCAACATTAGCCTTCTGATGTCCTCAATCACTTCATCCAGCTGCTTCAGTGGCTCGAAAACCAACGGTCTAGATTCTATCGGCTAATCCAACAGCCGATGTTGCTTCTCCCGAGCTTGGCGCTCTTTCTCCCTGCACTTGGAAGAAATTCGAATTTCCAAAGGCCTCGACCTCTGTCTGTTCCTCTACGAGCTCCACAACCACGAGTCTCACCACGCGTATACAATGTTGCCCTTCCTGAGATTTATCCTCCTCCCAAACCCTCTAAGGATTCTTTGGCTCTTGCGTCTCTGCAGAGTCTTCCCGTATTTAAAGTGTTATCTCTTCTGAGATTTCACAACCACTCAGACCCCTTGGGGGATTTTTTTCTTCTTCTCCCTCAGATGGAGAATGGAATGGATACCTTCTTGGTTATCCTTCTTCTCAAGTGACCCTCTCGCTGAGTCCTTATGGGTGTTCACAACCCAGCAAAAGTCCCTTAGTGGACTCTCCTTTTAGCTCTAGAACTCAAAGAATTATCTTCTCCTTCTGTGCCTATCTGCCCACTTCCTCAACGCCCTCCTGGTGGAGTATCTTCTCTTCCATAGAAAACTCCAACGATTATGTCTCCTTATGTGCACCCTTTGCACCTGATCAATGCCCACTTGGCAGAGCCTCTCAGAATCCTCAGTGATTCTAGTCTTCTCCGAACTCACAGCAGAGTTCTTTATCCAGCACCTCGTGCTTACGCTCAATGCCCACCTAGCAAAGCTCCTACAGAATCCTCAATGATTCTGGTCTTCAACTGTGTCTCAGACACACATCCTTGCCTCCTGAGTTGTTCAGCAACCTCATAGGTCTTCCTTCTCCTGATTTGTTGACTCCAGTCCTGTGCCTCAGCACGTCTTTGTCTTACTCCGTAGAGTTTAGAAGTGCATCCTCTGTGCACGGCTCTCAGAACCCCCAACGTTCTGTCACACCCTCCTAGCGTGAAGCCTCAAATACCTTCAACCTGAAATCAAACGAACTCCTGCAGAATGCATCAACATAACATACATTCGCAACCTACATAGAGAACACACACAGACATCCATATAACACCGAATAACATGCAGGAAAAACTGCTTCTGATTATATTAAATGGCAAATGCCTGTATTTTACAAAGGTTTTCTCGAGATCTCCTCGACTCTTCTCTACCCTCCTATCACTTACTCAAAATGAGATTTGAAAATCTATTTTACCTGAGGGGCTCATCGAGCGCTTCCTTCCAGGTTCACCTACTCTAATAAATTACATTGAATGGCTGTCTAGTCCAGCATCTGGATCTAGATCTCAGTCGATCTTGCATTAAAGCCGATCTACCTAATGCCTTCTCAAAGGCACAACTTCCATGGCTCACCAACCTAAGACATTTAATTACATTCAATCCAAGTTTGAATGAGGACTGTGCCTCTCTTTTAGTGTGCGATTTGAATTTGCTGGCGTGGCTGGCTAGTTGGCTGGCTGACATGGAGCGATGCTCCTGCATCAAGATGGTTGTAGGATCTAGGAAAAATATGAGATCAAAGATTTTAGCTCTTTGAGGTCTTTTAAAATTTTCTCTTTCTAGAGGCATAACTGAGATGACGATGGTTGGTGATTCCAAAGTTGTTTTGGATTGGTTTTTCATAAAATCCCAATTAAATGTAATGATTTTGGAAACCTGGAAAAATATGATTTTGGATCTCAAGTAGAAATTCAGTTGGGTTAATAACTTCCACATCCACAAGAAGTTCAATGAAGTTGCAAATTGGTTGCCAAAGCAAGCACTTGAGTTTTCAGGAGTTCTTTGGGGACTATTTCATTAGTTCAGGCTCAATTTTCTTTTTCTGAATTTTCTTTCAAATCTAGGAGAGTTTTATTCATTTTTTTCCTCATGCAAGACTTTGAACAATTTTGTAAAATTCCCTTTAGGGTGGCTGACTAGTTTTTTGGATATGAGGTTTTGGTAAGGTTTATGGCTAGTTTATGATGACACTACCATTTTTTTAGATGGTTTATAAAAGTTATCACATAGTCATTGTTTGCATTAAATGTTTGGATTTTGTGCATGGTAAGCTGTGTTCATTAAAAGCATAATTATATATGTGAATTAGATCCATTGTTTGTGAATTAGTTAAGTATGTTATATATATGAGATGCATAATTTTAACTCTATTAAATTTTATTTTTGTTAGTTTAGTTGATTATGAGATGGTAATTTTTAAGATTGATATTAATATTCTTGATTTAGAATCGATTATTAATGAATTCTCTTTATTTAGAATGGATTATTATATTATTTGTCATATATCTTGGTATTTTTTGGGTGGTAAAATTGGAGGAATTGTCTTGGAGGGATCATTTTAGTGACCTGTCCTAGTTTGAAGATTTGGAAGTTATGTCTCTTGCAAGTTGGCATACCTTGACCGCCATGGTATTAAGTGGATGCGACATCAGGCCCATTACTCACATAGGAGGAAGAATATTATGTAAGAGTCATTCATGCCACAATGTCAAACACAACTCCATAGTGAATGCCCCTTTTTTTGTATTTTCATTTTCATAACTAAAGAAAAAAGAACATAGAATCAACGTAACCTTGTAATTGAATTTCCTATCATACATATTGTTTTCATTTGTGCGGATGACCTATTCATTTTTTTATTTTTTATTTTAATATTCCAATTATTTTCATAAATTTAAACAATAAATTGGTGATAAATTTGAGATTTAAAAAATAAACATACATAATAAAAAAAATCATAAATATCTATTGTGATGACCTATTTCAATAAAATATCCATAACAATATTTTGATGACCTATTTCAATAAAATATCCATAACAATCTAAGGATTAATTCTTATGATAAGAATATAAGGATTATTTTTTATGATAACCATATGTGTATTGCCAAATATTTTGTTTTTAGACTGCAACTGATGGATAGATTAATAATAGGCCAGAAAATCAGCTTCCGGAGGTTGTGCTACACTGGGAGATTCCCTAAACAAAACAAAATGCTCTGTCATGAGTGGAAAAGTCCAATGATGGTCAAGGTCAACAAAAACTGGAATCCAGCTGATACAACGGCTTGCCCACACTGATACAGTAGTGCATGGGGAGAAATAGTGCATAAGAAGCGTAGGAACATGACTGTAGTCAAGAAATTTACAACAACTGATCATGGAGGAGCTAGTAAACACATTTGCATAGGAGTAAAGTTTTGAGATGATCCAATTGTCATTTGATGCCCAGGTTTGTGAGGATCTTCTTGACAGCGAGCTCCAGAGAAGCAATTATTTTCCCATAGTCTCCAAACGTGTTCGCAACATCTTTGAATTGGATGGAGACGCCTTCATTGAAGTCAGCTTGTTCCTCTGAAGAGGATTCAAATTCTTCGTGGAGTTTACATAGATCATTGTTAATGGATTCCAATCTTTCCCCATCTAAGCTAGAGGAGGAGCCTAGTAAGATGCCCTTCTCCTTGAGATAAGTCTGGAGCTTTCCCAACGATTGTTCCAGTTCACCCAGCCATTCTTCTAGGGAGGGCTTCTTCGAGGAGGTAGTATCCATATTGTCCATAAGTCCGGGGGGGGAGCCGAAGGAGCACAATCAAGAAGATAAGGATGAATCGCTTGAGGAGAAGATCTGATAGCTTGGCTTAAAAGAGGCCCGATCTGTACGAATGGGACACGGGTTTCACATGAGCATCGAGCTATAATCCAAAGGATCATGAGGATAAGTCTGGGACAAGGATCAATGGTACACTGATTGCAGAGATTACATAGGAGGAGATYAGGCATGTCAAAGTCACAAGATGTTACAGTTGGAATCGATCCCATTGACAGAGATAGTGCTCCTTCTCAGGAGCGAAGCATAGTTGGCCTCGTGATCAACTTTCTTGTTAAGATCTTGAAGCACATGGAAGAAGCTTATAGTTTGAAACTTGCCATCTAAGATCATTATTTTCTGGTAGATCTGATTCATTTGGAGGCTAGATGGACTAGAATTCATGCGCATGGCCTGCACCACAAGTTTGGACTCCCCAAAGACTGATATAGTTTGAATGTTTAGACTGATTGCTTGTCGGAGACCCTGCCACAGAGCATAAAATTTAGCAAAGTTATTATATTGAACTCCCAAGCCCCAGGCAAAGGTGGATCGAATGGAGACTGAGGGCGTGAGGATCACTCCTCCTCCACCTGAAGGACCTGGGTTTCCCTTAGAGGCGCCATCGAAAAACAAACAGTGAGCCTCCTGCGAGAGTCTCCATTTTAGAAATTCCTCTTCATTCATTCAAATTTCCCATACAGCTAGAGCTGGAGACCTGGAAAAGGGTGGTGCTTGAGCACTTGTGGTTAGAGATGTAAGCCATGTAGTTTCCCTATCATCTAACAGCTGAGCATTCCAAAGAGCAGGTTTGTAATCCAGGGTCTCTCCAAGGAGAACTTTGGCTTTCATTGCAACCTTTGAGGGAGGGATCTCCACACTTCGGAAAAGGCAATTGTTCCTTTCAAGCCATAGTTTCCAGAAAACAAACTTAGGGAGCAACATCCAAATTGTTTTGAGCAGGTCCTTTTTGGCAATATGGAAGGGAGAGGAGTCATCCCAATTGGAAAGGAGATCAACAGTTATAGCGGGCATATCAAAGCTGGGAATATTCGTGGGAAGGACTTCTTTCCATACCTCTCTTGAGAAAGGATAGGAAAGAAGTAAGTGGTCAATGTTTTCTTCATAATTCTTACACAGGGAACATCTTGAGGGGCCTTCCAGGCCTCTTTTCCTTAGATTCTCCATAGTGAGGATACTTCTGTGCGCTATATTCCAAAAGAAAGGGTCAACTTTCGAGATGGACAATGTGGACCAGACGAACTTCCAGTGGATAGGATTTGGGGCAACATGAGGGACCGCCATTAAAGAATGATAGCCTTCAGCTGTAGTGAAACTTCTAGATTTTGTACCCCAACCTCTCTTGTCCCTAGTAGCTTGGTTCAGTGGGGCTTTGCCCTGCAAAAGCTTGGACATAAGCTTTGCCTCCTCTTCAAGCCTGGGGAGATGGCCTCCTAAATTCCAATCAATCCAGTTGTTTTCACTATCCCAGGCAGAAAGGTCCCATAGGGTGAAGACATGCTTCTCCTGAAGCCATTGTTTTATATTCTGTATTCCAAGATTTTGCCCCAAAGGCTCTTCCCCAAGGATTGAATCTTCCCAAACTTTGATTCTTTTCCCATTACCAGGGATCCAGTACAATAAATATCTAAAGTGTTCCAGTGCTTTGAGACAGAGTTTAAAGATAGGGGATCCTTTTTTATTGGGAGGATTTTTTTCTAAGCACCGCTGTCTCTGCCCTGTGAAGTATTTTTTCCACAAAACCTTCTTTCTCTAGCTATATCTCTTAGATACTAGTTTCCAAAGGAGTTTGGATCCCATAGCTAAATTATGAGCATGAATACTTCTAACTTGGAGGCCTCCTTCTCTGTAAGGTCTTTGGATTTTGTCCCAACTGACAAGATGTAACTTATTCAGGTTTCCTTTTCCTCCTTCCCACAAAATTTTTTTGAAGAGACTTTCAATCTTACCGATGACTGTAATGGGGGCTAGAAGAATAGAAGATTGATAAATAGGGATATTGTAAAGAACAGATTTCAGCAATACTAGTTTTCCTGCTAGGGTAAGCCAGCCGACCCCCCACTTCTGAATATTTGCTTTTAACTTGTCAATGATGGGGTTCCAGTTCACTGATTTGATGGCAGATTTAAATATCGGGACACCCAGGTATGTGAATGACTCCCAATTCCGCGAGCATTCCATTTTCAGAACTCTAGAGATTCTTCCAATTTCTGTTCCAGGGCATTTCCAGCAATAAATTTTTCTTTTTTGCAGGTTGATATTACTTCCTGAGACCTAAATGTAGGTTTCTAGCTCCTTCTTGAATCTCCTTGCAGAATGGAATCTGGCGCCTCCCAACAGCAGAGTATCATCTGCAAATTGGGCATGATTTATGTCCTTTACATTTGGAGCCATACGGAGACCAGGGAGGGAAAGATCTTGCTGACAGTTGTTTAGCTGGAAGCTGAGCAAAGAGGCCTGAATGAAATAGAGGAGTGGAGACAGGGGACATCCCTGATGCAACCCTCTTAAGGCCTGGAAAATTTTTGTCGATCTCCCATTGACCAAAGGGGCTATCCAAGGGGAACAAATGCATCCTTTAATCCAACCAATGAGCTCAGGGGAAAACCAGAATTTCTCCATCACCATGAAGAGATAGTCATGTCTTACTCTATCAAATGCATTGGTGAGATCTAGTTTCACAACCATTCCTTTCTCTTTTTGGTGGACGCTGGAATGGATGACTTCTTGAACAAGAATGACATTGTCTAGAATTTTTCTTCCCTTTATGAAACCTCCTTGATTTTCGGGAATGATCCTCGACAGAATTGTTTTGATCCTATTGGATATAATATTGGTAACCAACTTGTATCCTATGTTGCAAAGGGAGATGGGTCTGAACCTGGAGAAATTAGAGGCCCCTTGCTCCTTCGAGATCAAGGCCAAGAAAGAGGATTTTGTACTCCCTCCCAACTTGTGGTGGCTTTGATAATTCCTTACCATCAGGAGAAGATCATATTTGATTATATCCCAGCAATTAGAATAAAATTTGGCTGTGAATCCGTCTGAGCCAGGGGCGCTGTCCGGTTTCATATGGGACAGAGCAGATTTGAGTTCTTTCATAGTAATAGAAGTTGCAAGAGTGTCATTATCATAGGCTTGAATCACTTTGGGAATTAGCGAGAGGGGGTATGCATAAGGGTCTAAGGATTCAACGAGAGGAGCTGTATAAAGGTCTTGGAAGTGGGAAAAGGCATCCTATTTAATGCCTTCAAAATCTTTCACTAGATTTCCTTGATGGAAAATTTCCTTCACTGTTTTGAAATTGTTTCTAGCTTCAGCTTGTTTGTGAAAATAAGATGTGTTTTGGTCACCACTCGCTAATCAAAGTCTTCTAGATTTTTGACGCCAATACTCTTCTTCAACTCTGCAAGCTTTGTAAAAGGATTTTTGGAGGTTACTTTCTGTTCGAGAAATGCTTTCAGTGATGGGAACAGATTCCATGAGAGCTTGATGATTTTCCAAGGCAGCTTGAGCATCTTTCCTGCAAGAGACTGGGGAGGAATGAAGCTTGGCCCAGTTCTTAAGATCATGTTTTAGTCGTCTAAGATTTTCTTCCCAAATAAAGGAGGGGTTTCCAGTAACCTTTTTACTCCAAGAGCTAGAGACAATGTGACTAAAGCCATCTTGATGGACCCACGGGGGACTAAACCTAAAGGGGATGGGGCCCAGGTTTTCATCAATGGAGAGATCAAGGAGGATAGGTTTGTGGTCGGAGACACAATTGGGAAGGATTTTGGGCGAGCCATGTAGCCCGAAGGTGAGGAAGGTGGAATGGACCAGAAACCTGTCTAGGCAAGCCGCGATGTGCCCTGGCCCTAGCCTTTTATTAGTCCAATTATAGTTTCCATTGGAGGGTTTTATGTCAACAAGATCCCATCCTAAGATGGTGTCTTCAACCCATTCCCGAGAGGGATCTCGGACAATGGAGCCCCCTTTTTTCTCATTTGCATCTAGGGTGACATTTAGATCCCCTGCAATGATTATATTTTCAGGCCTGTGGAGGCTTAGGAACGCTTCAATTGAGTCCCAACAATCTTTTTTTTTAGCTAACAAAATAGGAACGTAGAGGTTGAACAAACTTACTTGATGCCCCGAAACTTTGTGAGTGAGTTTGGTGTAGATCCAGTTTGTGAATAAAAATCGCCCTATATTGTACTACAAGCATATTCATGGGCATGGTCATTTGTGGTCAACCATAGTCATGGTTATGGTCACAGTCAACCCTATTCATGATCATCCATAGTCATTGTCATGGTCATCATCAATTCAAGTTAACTATGGTCATGGTCAAGCATAGTCTACCATATCAACCATGATTAGAGTCAACCATAGTCAACCACTCTAATGGTCAACCATATTCACAATCATGGTCAACCATGAAGTCATGGTTTACCATAGATAACCATACTCTTTATAAATGTATTTATTAATATTATTTTTAATATATGGATGTTTTATTAATCTATTAAATTAATAATATTTTGATACTTTATTAATTTTTTTCATAATTTATAAATGTATTTATTATTTAACCAATTATTTAATGATTAACGAATTATTCATTTATTAATAATTAAATATGTTACAATATACATTAATATATTAATACTTTATTAATGTATATATTAATTCATTTGATATATTAAAGGTAGGAAATACTTTTTTTATTATTACTTTAACAATGTATTATTAATCTTTTATTTTAGGTCATTACAACATACTTATTATGAGCTTTATTCATGTCCTTATGAGAATTGAACCAGGATGGGGAAGATAAGAAGATAACAATCATTCCTCACAACCATCTAAGCTACACCCAAATGACTTTTTACTTTATTATTTTATTAATATTAATAAATTTTTTACTGTATTATTAATTCTTTATCAATGTAGTAATTAATATTATATAAATTTCTTACTTAATTAATACATTACATCATTAATGAATTAATTAATTAATAATTTATGTTATACATTCATGTAAATTAATACTTTAATTTATACATTATATTAATATAATAATGTATTACTACTTTAGTAATGTATTTATTCAAAAATTATTAATTAATTAATTAATTAAATTAATACAGTACAATATACATCAATGCCACTCATAGTCATGACCATAAGAAACCATAATGATGGTCCACCATAATCAACCACAATCATTTTCAATAAATGTATTAATGTATTAATACTTTAATAATATGTTTATTAATGTATTGATGATGATTATTATTATTAACGTCCACTGAGATAGAATTGGTATATTCCACCTTAAGAGGGTAAGTGATTACTTGTGATTCTTTAGAATTTTGTTTCTATGCTCGAAAAACATTAAGAGAAGCTTTCCAAGATCATCATACTTTTGTTGAGTTAAGAGGTTAGGAAGGTTGGTAGTGTGACAAATATTTTGAAAATGAGATCTAATATGGGTATAGGCTGGACACTCCACTGAAACAGAATTGGTATATTCCACCTTAAGAGGGTAAGTGATTACTTGTGATTCTTTAGAATTTTGTTTCTGTGCTCGAAAAACATTAAGAGAATCTTTCCAAGATCATCATACTTTTGTTGAGTTAAGAGGTTAGGAAGGTTGGTAGTGTGACAAATATTTTGAAAATGAGATCTAATATGGGTATAGGCTGGACACTCTAAGAGAAAGTTCTTTTCATCTTCAACCTTCTTAGTGTCACAAAGGTGACACACTCTTTCATTCCATGGGACATAAAGTGACACACTCTTTCACCCCATGACATTTTAGGAATACTCTTAGTTTTACTATGGAGCTCCTGAGAATTTGTTCTTATCTTAGCAATGTTTAATTTGTATCTTCTAGGTTAGGGTTGATTACATCTTTATAATACCTTAATTTTCTTTTTTCCTCTTATTCTTTATCACACCACATTTTGTCCTTAAATTTTGATTTGTTGTTTCTTTTAATAATATCTTTATTCTACAAAATGGTGTCTTCAATGATTCTCCAATAGTTTAGCCAAGATCCTACATCTTTAACAATTATTACTTTAACAATGTATTATTTAAAAATGTATTAATTAATTTATACAGTACATTATTAATGTATTAATACTTAATATATTACATTATGAATAATGTATTAATAGCTTAATTTATATATGACAATAATGTAGTAATGTATTGTTAATGTATCAATAGTTGATCATGTTACATTAATATAATAATGTATTACTTTATTAGTGTATTAATACTTTAGTAATCTATTTTTTAATGCATTTAATGTATTTATTGATATATTTAATGTATTAATTTATTATCATATTATTACCTTATCAATGTATTAATTAATTAATTAATGCATTAAATTGTTAATCTATCAATCATTTAATATGATACATTAGACACTAATATAAATTAATACTTTAATTTATAAATGTTTATTATATATTATATTAATGTTATGTTATACATCAATATATCAATGTATGAGTACTTTAATGTAGTAATATATTACACATTAATGTATTATACATTTTATTAATGTATTATATTTACATTAATGTAATACATTATACATTAATGTAATGTATTACTAAATACATTAATACATTACATTATCAATGTATCAATCAATGAATATGTTACATTTATACATTAATACTTTAATACATTTATCAATCAATTTTAATATTTTAATTTATATATTTTTTATTATACATTAAATTAATATTTATATATTAAATTAATATAATAATAAATTGTCCCCGAGGTGTAGGACAGTCGGTGACGGAGTGTGTTGTTAAGCCACTCCGTGATGTTAAAGTCACCGGTTCGAAACCTGCGGGGACAAAAAATCCAACCATGTTAAGGGTTGGTGTGGCTCAGGCCGGGTGCGATCCCCGGGTGATTTTGACGGCTTAGATGCCCCTGAGTCGCGGTTTCTCAAGCCACAGGTTAATCGCAGGTCCTGCACAAATTAACAAACAAAAAAAAAATATAATAATAAATTGTTATATTAATTAAATGTATTAATATATTAATGGTCATTCATGAGGCATGTTGGTAGTCAATTAGCAACAACCGCTTTATAAAAGTGGTTGCATTTATTCACCTTTCCAAACTAATATCAATTACTTTTATAAAGTGGTTGTTGCTAGTCATATAATCATTAACACAAATTAAATTAGTAATTTCAATATTGTAGTTGTTGCAATAGGAGAAACACTGTCCTTCATTGACTTACAATTTTATGGAAATAAGATTTAAAATGTATCAATATCTATATACATTGTAATAAAAAGTATCATTGTAATCTAAAATATTTTTTATATTTTTTAATATATATTATTACTGCTTCCAACTTCAAGTTTCCTGTAAATTTGGAGAAAACTTTTACTCAATCCTAATACTAGTATCCACTTCCCATAAATTTGGGGAAAACTTTTACTCAATCCTAACACTAGTATCCACTTCCCAAGTTTTTGATACTATACAACATAACAATAATGCATATTTTGGATTATGATAAATTCATATCCAAAATTCCATAAAAACGCTTAAGTGAGCATTGAAGCCAAATCATATTGAAAAAAAATAAAAATTATAACAGTATTTGAGCAAAATTCATAGCAATAATATCATAATCTACCTTATTTGCTATAATTAAGCCTAAAGACGTACACCTATTGACAATGACCAGATTTAATAGSGGTTTAGTGCTTAATAAGTTTTTTATGGACAAGATTAAATATGGATGGAATATTCTTGGTAGTCACACAAAATAAATGGCTGTGATTTCAATCATTAACTTCCTAGCTATTATAAAGACATCAGTTTATGTGTTTACTTTTTTACATTTACCTAATCATATTTAAAAATTACTTTGATAGTTAACTGATTGCCAAGTAAGTGATTAACAGAAATTAAAATATTAACACCAGAGCCCAACTGCCCAACTGTTTATTTGTTAATAGATAATAAAATTTAATATATTCTTTTAAAGATTCATTTCATCTTCTCAACCTTTTGCGTTCACCAGAAGCTATTTTGCTGCTGTGCTAGTTGTATTGGAGTAAAATAGATATTACACATTACTCGTTATAGAAGTTGCAAGGAGGAAGCGGAGAAAACTGTGAATATATTAGAAATCGATTAGTTAGGAGTCCGGCCGTGTGATCTGAAAAGAAACTCCCTGAAACGAAATGTCACGTACGTTTTCTCAATGGAGTGCGTTTATAGAAGTATAAGTATATGGAATGTGTAGAGACCATATTTATATTTACCGAGTAAAAGCCTGTGCAGGTTAGACCATACTCTGTGTCTGTCTCTGTAGTAAGTAAAGGGTAGAAGTAAATATAAGTTTTGTAGCAGAATACCAAACCCTATACAATGGAATCTATTTCAGAGAAGAAGAGCCTCAAACGGAAAGCTGAGGAAATTAGTAACGACTCGGAAGCAGTGAGAAAGGAGGACAATGATTCGTCGACAGCAGCTAATAACAGCTGTACATCTAAGATCACTACACTCCTCTGTACCGTTTTAAATGATTGATTTTATTACGTTAGAGTTCTAATTTGTGCTGCATTCTTTCTTTTGTTTTTGTTTTTCCTCAGTCTTTGGCCTTTGCGATGACATTTTGTTGGGCGAAGTGATCACCAAGTTGCCTTGGTATGACCGGCCAGCAATTATGGCTTTAAGTCGATGGTGGGCTGATGCCATGACAAATTCTTTCCCATATTACGCCCGTCTGCATCACCCACGTTTTCTTTCCAGTTCCCTCGTTTTATTCCACAACCCAAACTCCGGAAACCCTAATAGCCCCTCTCTGTGGGTTTACAACGACAGAAACAGCTCTCTATATAATCTCCCAGTACCTGCTATTCCTGAAGAATTAAGAAATGATGTAAAATTTGTGCGTGATGACAACGACGAGCGTATATATTCCTTCACTTCGATCGATGAGAACGGCCACAAAATGTACGATGTGAGCGTGTATGATTTAAGAGAAGGAAACATTCAGTGGAAGAAACTCCCGCCCTTGCCTATCCTGGAGGGACACTCTATGTTGAGTTGTCGTTCTTTTGACAACGGCGGGTGCTGTACTTCTTATAATATCGTGTGGATTCCAAGAATCATCCACGACGCGAGAAGGGATTTTGCTGTGTGGACGCTCACCGTAAGAAACGACGTAACGGAGTGGCAGTCGCAGTGGCAACCTCAACTGGATGCAAGTCCTGACCTAATCGATAAATTAATTGGTTTTGATCCAGAGGAGGAGCCCTCGATTTATCTTGAGATTAGCATACCGTCCGATTCTAGAAATCGTCCTCTGAAATGTCTTTACGAGATGTGCGAGAACAGCGAATATTCTACAGATTACAGCAACGCTTTGGAATTACCTCACTCTTTGTTGTTGCAGTTTCAGGATGATGAGCGTAGTGCTATTTTGTATTACATTACGGTTCCTGAGAGGGGGGAGGATTGTGAAATAAGTTTTTACAAGGTTAAGTTGGGTAATGAGAACAGTACAAGTATTGATTCGTTTTGGGAATTTTGGAACCCCTGGATGCCTTTTCTTGGACCACGCATCGAAAGTACCGGAACCAGAGTTTTGTCCAGAAGACTTTCGCAATGGGAGAAAAAAACGTTCACTTTATCCCCCTCTGTGGATATCGATGCCATCAACCTGGTGCCAAAGGGCACGCTCTACATATATCGTTTTGCGGCACTGATCACTGTATAGTAGCCCTGTTCAAGCTACATTTCCGTTTGAATGTTTTGACTGTAGGTTAACCACGTCGAAGAGAATTGTTGTCGAAGAGAATTGTTAATGGTAAAAAAGGTGGGAGTGGGAGCAATTTTTTCTTGAGTTATTTTTTCTCCATTTTTTTTGGAAATTTTTTATTAATTTAAAAGTCTTATTGATTTTCTAAGCATTTGGGTTGGTTTAAAATGAGTTTAAAATGGAGTAAAATTTTCGAATACTTGAAAATTTAACCGGATTCAAACCCATTTTTTTAATTGAAAAGAAAAAAAATTACTCCCCAATTAACTTACTCCAAAAAAATTGTAAAACAACGTTACTTTCTATCAAATATCTAACCCTTTTTAAACTATATTTAAGATATAATCACATTTTTATATTTTAATTATAATAATAATTTGTTATAAAATAAAAAAATAAAAATTACTTAATGATAATTATGATTATCAACTTGCGTTAAAGCTAACTTTCATTTATACAACTTAAAAAAGGTAAAACTTTACTTTGATTGCAAAATACTTTACCTACCATATTTCACACCTTTATACAGTAAAAGTAAAAGTAAAAGCATAAGCATAAAGTACTTGGATTTTGGATTGGAGTAAATGTAGTAGATCAAGGGACCATAAGTTAGATATTGGTTTTTTTTGTTTTTACTATGGAAATTGATAAGTCAAATTAAAGTGATTGGATTAGGTTTGATATCAAACTTATGAATTAAGGAATGATTATTGCATATCACACTTGATTGAAAGGAATAATTGATATCAAACTTATGAATTAGGTTTCATTAAAACTAACTTTCACTTATATAACTTCAAAAAGATAACTTTACTTTGATTGCAAAATGCTTTACCTACAATATTTCAAACCTTTATAAAGTAAAAGTAAAAGCATAAAATACTTGGATTGGAGTAGATGTAGTATATCAAGGGACCATAAGTTAGATATTGTTTTTTCTTGTTTTTACTATGGAAATTGATAAGTCAAATTAAAGTGATTTGGATTATGTTTGATATCAAACTTATGATATGTTTAGATAATGTTAGTATATTATTTTTACTATGGAAATTGATAAGTCAAATTAAAGTGATTTGGATTAGGTTTGATATCAAACTTATGATATGTTTAGATAATGTTAGTATATTAAATGTAAGAGTGTTAGGGGATAGTTAGGATTATGATTTATAAATTGATATTGGATTAGGGGTAAGTGAATGGTTGGTAATTTAGGGATTAGATGTAATTAGGATGTGGATTAATATATTTTTGGTTATTGGTTAATTAAAGGTTAATTGGTTGCTTACATGGAACAAAGACATAGTAAGGATTTTAAGAAGTAAATTGTGTAGAACATTTGAAATGTCTAACTTTTTGAGTGGACATTACACCCATCATAGGGGATAAATGAAGCTTGAGTGTTAAAAAGGAGTATTGCATTAAGAGTTTAAAGGATAGGGTCAAGAGATTTTTTGTCTCTAATTTATTGAATTTGTTATTTAATATTTTAATTTTTAAGGAACTTGTATTGTCCCAACAACTCTTTCCTCTTTCCCTCATCTGTTATCACTTGACCCTATCGTTTAAACTCTTAACACAATGCTCTTTTCTAAAAATCAAGAGTTTTAGCAGTAAGATGACTAACTATGAAAACCTGCATATTAACCAAAAAAATGTATATCTAGTTAGATATATTTATTAAGTATGTCTATATGTGATGAATGAATTAATTACAATGAGATATATATTAGCATGCACTCGAGTCCTAGTTATACTAAATCTATCTACAACAAGAACAATCTAGAGGAAGATATTCTAGAAGTGGAAGCTTCTATTAGGTCTTCTTACATTTGAAAATATATTATTTTACCTACATGAGGGGTTAGGGAGGTTAAGTCCCTAACATGCACTCCCCTTGAAAATAGTGTTTTCGTTAAGACTTGAGATGAGAAAATTGTTATAGAACGGTAGCTGGCTCCTAGGTGGCATTTGTCAGAGTTGTATCTTTCCATTGTACTAGCACTTCCTTCATGATGCGATGATGGAGACGGTGATCATGCTAGTCCAAGACTGCTTATGGTTGCAACCAGATGGAGCCTTCTTCATCCAACTCAAGTAGAGTGGTTTGATTTTGGCACTTAGTTCCAATCACTTTGTTTAAGCATGAGACATGAAAAATATGATGGAGCTTAGAATGACTTGGAAACACTAACTTGTAGGTAATTGCTCACACATGCTTGAGAACTATATAAGGACCATAAAATTTAGGTGTAATTTTTTGACAATGTTCAGCCTTGAGTGAAGTTTGCTTATAAGGTTGCAGTCGAATAAACACTTGGTCCCCTTCAACAAATTGGTGTTCAGAATGACCTTGATCTGCTTGTTGCTTCATGCGATTATGAGCCATTACCCAATTCTCTTTGAGGGAATGAAGAATAACCTCTCGAATTGTAAGAGTTTGGTCAACCACCTGAACCATCCAGACACCTAGCATGTATGAGAGAGTTGAAGATAGATTTTGTCCATATACTGCTTCAAAAGGAGTCATGCGAGTAGTTGTATCGTACGAGGTGTTGTACCACCATTCAACTAGTTGTAACCGTTGATTCCACTAATTTTTCCTCTCAGCTACAAAACACCTAAAATATGTTTCCAAAGACATGTTGATAACTTCAATTTGGCCATCAGTCTGAGGATGATAGGTTGTGATGAGATGAAATTGGGTTCCCTGTAGCTTGAACAATTATTGCAAAAAAAGGACGTTTGACCATATCATAGGTTTTCGTAAACCTTGAGTGCCTAGCTATGGGTGTAGCATGAATCTCAGAAAGCATCATGGATTAAAGTTGTAACTGTTTACTTAAATAAAGATGGCCTTTGTAGAGAAGCTCATCATTGTGCTAAGAATACCTAGGGGAAACTAGAGAATTGGCTTGCAATTGTTGGATCAGACGAAAATTTTTGGGATCTTGCAACCATTCCTCGAAAACAGCTTGGAGCCAATCTGGTACAATGAAGGAGAGGGAAAAGAGGGACCCTTCATCTTCGTATTTTCCTGCAAGAGTGTTAGCAATCACATTGTCTTTTCCTTTCTTTTAAATGATCTCGTAAGCATATCCAAATAGCTTAGTCACCCCCTTTTGTTTCTTCGAGGATGAAAGACATTGCTCTAGAAAATATTTGAGGCTTTGATGATATTTCTTAATTTTGAAGTGTTTCCCCAATAGATAAGAGTGTTAGAGATCCACTTCATGCAAAATAGCCAAAATTTATTTTTCATAGATTGATTGTCCCAAATTTCATTACGATGGTTGTTTGTTAGTAAAGGCCAAAGCCCAACCATCCTTCATAAGGATTGCTCCAATTCCTCTCCCTAAAGAATCACATTCTAGTACAAAGGTCTTTGTGAAGTCAGGAAGGGCCAGGACATGAGTGGTGCACACAGCCTCCTTTAAGTCTTGAAAGGAATGATCAATTGTTGGATTCCAAGTGAAAGAAATATTTTTAAGGAGAGCAGTGAGAGGTGTTGTAATATTTCCATAGTTCTTAACAAACTTGAGATAATATCTTGTTAAACCCAAAAAACCACACAAGATTTTGAGAGTCTTCGGGTGAGGCCAATCTTGCATAGATTCAATCTTCTTAAGATACACTCTAACACCATCCTTTCCAAAAATATGACCCAAGTACTCGACTTCTGAGGCTCCAAAAGAACATTTAGATTTTTTGAGGAAAAGTTAGTACCGAGAGAGTAGATGGAGAACTTGATCCACATGAGAAATATGGGTTGTCCAGGTTTTACTATAGATGTGAATATCATCAAATAAAACTAATACAAAATGACAGAATAAATGATTCATGGGGATTTGGAAAGTGGAGGGAGCATTACACAAGACAAAGGGAATGACCAAGAACTCATTGTGGTCCTTATGATTTTGAAATACATTCTTAGGAATGTATTCCTCATTCATATCTATATGGTGGTAGCCAGAATGAAGATCAAGTTTAGTAAAGAACTAGGCACCACTCAATTCATCCAAGAGATCATCGATGACAAGAATGGGAAATTTTTCTTTCATGGTGAGTTTGTTGAGGGCATGAAAGTCAGGACACATGCGCAAAGATACTTCTTTATTAAATAGAATGACCACAGGAGAAGAATAGGGGCTAGTACTATGACAGATAACACCTACGGCGAGAAATTCTTGAACAATTTTCTCAATTTAATTTTTCCTGGAAAAGGGTTTATGATATAGACAAACATTGGGAGGAAGGTTGTCAAGGATGAGGGGAATGGAATGATCATGAATACCACGAGAAGGGGGAATTCCCTGGGGAGTGGAAAAAAGAACTTGATGTTTGGAGAGGATGGATTAGAGGTCAGGATGCACAGAGGGTGTCTTAGTAGCTTGAATGGAATGTAATTGTGCAATAATGTTAGAATGATCTTTTTTGAGGAGATTTTCCATGCTATGGGAACTGATGATCTTAGGGAAACCTGTTGTTATTCTTGGAACTTATATTGTTGGCCCTCTTGGTTGAATTGCATGGTTAATTCCTTAAAATCCATGAGAATGGGGATACGAGTCCTTGACCATTCGACACCCAACACAATGTCACAACCACCCATGTTGATAGCAAACATATGAGATTTCATGTGGTACTGACCAATTTGGAGACACGTATTTTCACAATGCCCCCCACATTTCATGGACCCTCCATTGGAAATCATGATTTGAAAGTTGTTGACTGCTCAAATATGGCAATTAGTTTCTTGGGAAATGTGGTGATGAATAAAATTATATGTGTTGCCACTATCAAGGAGGATTATGACCTTCTGATGCTTAATGTAACCAATTATCTTAAGGGTTTGGGGAGTAGAGAAGTTAATGAGATCATTTAGGGAAATGATTGGTTCAACTTATAGGGGGTATAAAGGTGGATTAAGGTCAATGTGTTTAGGTGACTCGACCACAAGGGGAGTCTAGACATATTCTTTAGAAACATCCTTAAATATGGCCATAAAAAAAAAAATTTCCTTACACTTGTGCCCGGGGAAATATTTGTCATCAAAATTATAACAAAGGCCCTTGAGTTGGCATTCATCCATTTATTCCTGGTTCAATTTATGGATCTTTAGTGGAGTGGGAGGAGGGGCAAGAGTTATTGTTTTAGGGCGAGGAATAAAGGAGGGTTTTTTGGTTTGAGAAGAGACAAATTGTTTTGCTTCCTTATCTCTTTTAGTAGCTTCCACCTAAAGCTAGGGGAGATCCATGAGGACATGGGCATGGATATCATCCTTGAGGCCACTGATAAATCATTCTCAGAAAAAATCATCAAACATGCCCTTAGTGTGGAAAGCCAATCGCTCAAAAGCAGATATAAAGTCTTCCACTATGCCATATTGTTTCTCCTTTGTCAAACGACCTAAGTGGTGGGTGTCAATGTCAAAGCATTCATAAAGATCTACAAAAAATTGTGTCCAAGCTACATACCCTTGACGGACATTTTTTTTCCATTGCCACCATTGCCAACGTTCTTGATCTAGATCGAGAACACCATTCCATAGTTTGGCCAACTCATTTGTAGTGTCATAGAAAGAGAAATAGTGTTCCATTTGAGTTACCCAACCGATGGGATACGAGCAATAAAATTTGTTCACATCCACTTGAGGAAGGCATAGGTCACGTTGAAAGTGACGGGGCTGAAAGGTATGGGATTTGGAGGAAGTCTCACCTTCGGGGTGCAAAGGTGGGTCAGATGAGGTAAGGTCTCCAGTAATATTTAGCTTGGTGTAGATCTGGGCAACGAAGGATTTCAAGCTGGGTAGAGAGGCCTTGTTTCAGAATTTCCATTTTTGCGTCTATGGTGGAATGTATTTTTTTATTGACAGTGGTAATATTCACATTGAGTTGCCGCACTTCCTTCTGGGCCTTTTCAAAATCAAATGACAAGTTATTGAGGTGAGCTTCAAGGTCGTGGCTACAGGTGTGGGCCATGATGAAGGGGGGAACCGAAAAGGTGTGGGTGGGATCACACACAAAATGGGTTATGGGTGAAGGGTATCACTACGATTAGGGAGACAAGGGGAATCCAATGGGGTAATTCCCAAATAAGGGGGCCAGAAGGGGGTCAAGACCATAGAGAAAAAAAAAGTTGAAAAATGATAGGTGTTACTACGATATGAATGAAAAGATGAGTCCAATGGGATGGGTCTCAAATAAGGGTGCAGGAAGGCCCCAGACTTTATTTTTACTCCTGCAGAGTTATACTCTAAACTAAATAATATTGCAGTGGTGAAATGATCAAATTCTTAACAGGAAGAAATAAGTAGTAATTTCACAACCCGAATGCAGATGGCAAGGTTGCACTGCAATATATCTTGTTTGTTCATGTTCTCTTATGTTTTCATCCCAAGGGTTAGGGCTTTCAAGGTGCCTATAGATAAGGGTTTTCCCTATGCCATATCTCTCTGATATACATGTGGGGTTGAACACTAGTACTTGACCCAATATCTCATGGCACCAACTAAGGAGGCTAGACCGTACCCATAGTCATACTACCCGATTATCGAGGTACTAGAGAGTATCTTCTTGAGTTTTTTTCTTGATGGCACTATAGAAGTTAGGCGGTCAATCCGTTTATCTATGGAGGGCTTCAAGATATCTAGGCCAGTCAATATATAGGTGTTGTTTGATGTGCTACCACTCGAAGGGGTACCAATAAGGTGATGCAAGAGCGTCGTCATTAGTCTTGAAGAGGCAAAGTGGAGGAAAACTCAACACCCAACACACGTGTTTTAAATCATCTTTGATCCCAAGGAGGGCATGTCATTTTGATATTTTGAAAATATTGTAATTAAGGATCTTTTAGTGTTTGGAGGCTTGAGCCATTTCAGGAGATCGTATGAGATTGTATTTTCTTTAATACAAGATAAGCTTGTACAGATATGGAGCATTAGTTCATATCTGAATATAAATACCATTTATTGTAATAGGGTTAAGTAGGAGAATATCTTAAATGTGACATGATAGCATTAAGGTAGGTTGGAGGGAAGGCTCGAGAAGCCACTCCATTTATAAGTATATGTATTTTTTTCCCAAATGAGGTTGTTGATCATTATCTTAAAGAGTTGTTGAATGTTATTTGTATTTTTTTGCTAGCCACTGTAGAGAGCTGCAGAGAGTTGTATGAATCCATGTACATACTGGTTGAAGGAATACAAATAGAGTGGTTTGATTCCAAATGTGTGGTGTTCTCTATTTATAAGTTCATTGAGTACATGTGAAGTTTATTTATGCTCTTTGTGTTTTATGTGTTTCATGTGCATGAGTATGATTTTCATGGTTAAGTGTGGAAACCTTTGATGTTTCTGTAAGTTTCAATTGTTTCTCTTCTAAGATTTATGGTGCAAGGAGTGCATAGTTCCCACAAGGAGTGTTTAGGCCGAGTCAAGATTGAATTAGAAGCTAAGAAGAGGTAACATGAAACTTTACAGTCAGAGTGCAAGTAGTGCATAGTTTCTCAGTGGAGAGTAGAGTTCGAAGAAGACCTATGCAAGGAATGCGTCGGGCCAACACTTGGTATAAGTGTTCAGGAAGTCTTAGAGGAGACAAGGGAAAGGAGTGCCTAAGGAGGTTTTCACAAAAATATCTAAGTCCAAACTTTCCTGAATTCCAAAGGACGCAAGGAGTGCACCAGAGGTCTGAGATACCTCAAATATTTAAAATCTTAGAAAGGATAGCGTTGAAATTCTTAAGGAGGGGGAAGTTTACTTGTTTTAAGTGTCAAGTGGACAAGATCCGTTCGAGAGAACTTTGCGTTCAAGAGAACTTTGCGTTCAAGAGAAGTTGTGGATTGAACCCAAAGGAGGATTCATCAAGGATCGAAGACCAACGAACGAGATCCATTTAGGGGATCGCGAGAGAGTTGGCAGTCATCATATCTAAAGGATATGTGCAAGGGATAACCCTTGAAGTCCTTCGAAATTCATGCGTTCGAGAGATTTGGAGTGTGGAGGAATCGAGATCCTCGATGTAGTGTACCTTTTTGCTTACCAAGGCTTTTAGAGCACTACGTAACAATATGTACACACTTGCGTTGGAATTATATAACACATACAGTCCAGTATATACTCCACATGCAATTAACAGTAATTAAACACGTTTAAGCCTCAGAGTAAAAACATATAATTTTACTGCTACGAATAAACAATCCATAACATTCCATAATAATTCATATACACAGTGGAATCATGATAATATATACAGCACAATCAT
Organism: Picea engelmannii; assembly: GCA_009831015.1. Classification (NCBI taxonomy): domain Eukaryota; kingdom Viridiplantae; phylum Streptophyta; class Pinopsida; order Pinales; family Pinaceae; genus Picea; species Picea engelmannii. The sequence goes on along the minus strand of ML790125.1, from coordinate 49,977 downwards.
GTGGAAATGTGATAAGAACATAATTAGATACTTATCTTGTAACAGTGGTAAAAT
>ML790125.1:10546-30913 GCA_009831015.1 Picea engelmannii | reverse complement strand
CATTTGTCACCCTGGGAACTACATGCGTTCCATCCGCCTGCCTCCCTGTACATGCCTTTCCTTTTTGCTAGGAACTTAGGATAAAATAATATTCACATGGATTTTTAGGAAATAATATTAAAATATTATTCCAGGCCTAAGCCACTAGGCTTAGCCCCTAGGCTCAACACTCAGCCCCTTTCCCACCTTCCAACCCCTAGTTTCTTGCCCACTCTGTGGACGCTCACTCCCCCCTTCACTCATTCATCGTGGTCGGTCTGCACCTGGCGGTGTTTATATTTTATTGATTATTCTGCATACATACAAATACGACAACAGACTCCTGGCCTTCAAACACTTAGGCTTCCTAACCTAACAAACACACAAGCCTTCCGGCTTATAAAAAACTTGGCTCACTAGCCTATAGAACACATTTACAATTCATTGTATATATCATGATCCGTAACAGGGCTCGGCCTTGGGGACACTACAATCCCCCTCCCCTTATTTTGCACTGTCCTCAGTGCAGCTTTACATCGCATCTGCAAGTTCTTCAAAATTTTCAAAAAGATGTGGGTACTCTTCCCGCATTACTTCTTCATGCTCCCATGTCGCCTCTTCAGGACCGTACCAGTTCCACTAGACCTTTACAATCCCTATAGCTCGATTCCGGAGCTGTTTGCTTTTCCTGTCCATTATGCGCACAGGATGCACTTGTAGGACACCTTCTAGTTCCACCTGAATCACAGTCCAATCGATAACATGATTAGCATCAAGTACATATTTCTTAAGAAGTGAAACATGAAACACATTATGTACATTCATAGATGCAGGTAATGCAAGCATGTATGCAACTGGCCCAATCCTTTCCAGGATCTCAAATGGCCCACAAAATCTTGCTGCCAACTTGGTGCAACTTCCCAACTTTAGGGAACTCCTGTTAGTTCTCACTTTCAGGAAAACATGGTCACCCACTTTGAATTCTCTATGGGTTCTGTTACTATCAGCGTAACTTTTCTGCATGTCCTAAGCAGCTTTCAGATTCTGTTTGATTTTTATCATTTGATCTTCCATCTCTTTGAGTAGTTCAGGTCCAACTACTACTCTGTCAGCTGGATTATCCCATCTCACTGGAGTGTTGCACTTTCTTCCATAAAGTGCTTCAAATGGGCTCATCTTCAGAGATGTATGATACCCATTATTGTAGGTGAATTCTACCAAATGCAGGTAGTATTCCCACCTTGATGGTTTATCCATCACATACATTCTCAACATGTATTCTATTACTCTATTTACTCTCTCTGTCTGTCCATCATACTTAGGATGATACATTGTACTAAAGTTCAGATTCGTTCTGAATCCTTTGAACAGTCCTTTCCAGAAATTCGAAGTGAATTTTGGGTCCCTATCAGACACAATTGTCTTAGGAATTCCATGAAAGTGTGCAACTTCTTTTAAAAAGATATCAGCAACCTCTACTTCTCTGTGGGTGGTTTTCAATGGAATAAAATGGGCAGCTTTAGTAAGCTTGTCCACCACCACCATGATTGAATCATGTTGCTTGCTTTCTCTAGGAAATCCTGTGATAAAATCCATTGTTACCACATCCCATTTCCACTCAGGAATAGGTAAAGGATACAACAACCCTGCTGGGTGTCTATGCTCAGCCTTAACCTTATGGCACTCCATACATCTGGCGATGTATTCAGCTATTTCTTTCTTCAAACCCGGCCAAAAATAATGGCTTTTGACTGCTGCCACAGTCTTCTGATATCCAGGATGTCCAACATAAGCCATGTTATGCATCTCCTTTAGAATTTCCAGCTTCAATTCTCAATCATTAGGTACATACACTCTGTTTTTATACAGAAGTAAACTATCAGTTCCCAAGGTATAACTTTCCTGGGTTTGTGGTTTCTCATGTTGTTGTAGCTTTGCTACAAGTCTTTTGTACTGCAAATCAGCATTTGCAACTTCAAAAATTCTATCTTTAATCTCAGTTCTGTACATGCTAATGGTTGTAGCATGTAATTCGTGCACTTTTCTGCTGAGTGCATCAACCACCTTATTTTCTTTCCCTCTGATATGTCTGATATCAAATTCATATTCACATAGAAATTCCAGCCATCTAATTTGCCTGGCATTTAAGTTTGGCTTATCAAATAGATATTTCAGACCATTGTGGTCTGTTCTTAATTCGAATTTCTTGCCCATGAGGTAATGTCTCCATTTCCTCAAGGCGTGTACGATTGCTGCCAGCTCCAAATCATGGGTGGCGTAATTCTTCTCATGTTCCTTCAACTTCCGGGATTCATAGAAAACTACAAATCCTTCTTGGTTGAGAACTCCTCCCAGCCCTTCCTTACACGCATCTGTGCAAACTATGTAATCCTTGTTTGGATTTGCAATCTTCAGGATTGGGGCACTAGTTAGCAGCTGCTTCAATTGCTGGAAGCTGCTCTCACATTCTTCAGTCCACTAAAACTTCTTTCCCTTCCTTTGCAAGGAAGTGATAGAATGGGCTATCCTTGAGAATTCGGCTATAAACCTCCTATAGTATCCTGCCAGACCCATAAAGGATCTAACTTCTGTCACATTCCTTGGCGCTGTCCATTCTCGAATGGCCTGTACCTTTTCAAGATCCACAATGATCCCTTCTTCAGAGATTACATGTCCCAAGTAATGGATCTTCTTTTGGTAAAAGGAGCACTTGCTTAGTTTTGCGTACAGCTGGTGTTCTCTCAACACCTACAGCACCATTCTCAGGTGTTGTTCATGTTCTTCCTCTGTCTTGGAATACACCAAGATATCGTCCAAGAAGACTATGACAAACTTGTCTAGATAACTTCTGAACACTCCATTCATTAAGCACATAAAGACAGTAGGCGCATTGGACAATCCAAACGGCACCACTGTAAATTCATAATGACCGTACCTTGTTCTGAAGGTGGTCTTACTGATGTCCTCATCCCTTATTCTCACTTGGTGATATCCATATCGGAGATCTATTTTCGAAAATATTTTCGCATCCTTCAACTGATCGAAAATATCATCAATCCTCGGCAGAGGATACTTGTTCTTGATAGTGACCTTATTCAACTGTCGAAAGTCAATGCACAGCCTCAACGTCCCATCTTTCTTCTTCACGAATAGGACTAGGGCTCCCCATGGTGACACGTTGGGACGAATGTAACCTTTCTTTAGTATCTCTTCGAGCTGCAATTGCAATTCTTTCAGCTCTGGTGTACTCATTCTATAAGGAGCCTTTGAAATTGGAGTTGGTCCAGGCATCAGATTTATAGAAAAATTGATGTCCCTCTTCGGAGGTAGTCTAGGCACCTCCTGAAACACGTCCTCAAACTCTTTGAGCACCCTGTGGTCTTCCAAATTTGAGACCACATTTTGGAATACTTCTTCCACCCGGGCTGCAAATAATTGACAACCTTTCCGGTAACATTTCTTCAGCTACATGGCTGAGATTTCTCTAACAGCCACGGCTCTGGGAATTCCTTGAACTATTACCTGATTTCCCTCTTCGTCCAGACATGTGAATCTCTTGTTATGACAATCCAGAAGGGCATGGTGCTGGTCCAACTAGTCCATCCCAATTAAGCAATCATATGAGCCTAAAGGCAGAATGTTCAGTTCAGCCTTAGTGCTCATTCCTTTCATGTCCACCGAATAGGACTTAACCAATTCAGTAACCTTCCTCTTCGTCCCCGTGACTAACTGCACTAACCAAGACTTCTCATGTTTTCTCTTTGTTAAATGCAAACTTTCCACCATTCTAGGATCTACATAACTATGGCTAGCCCCTGAATCAATCAAAATAACAAGTGGTCGATTGTTGATCATACCTTCCACTTCAATCATGTGCGATTGAAATTTTTCTTGCTTATTGTCCAGGGCTGCGTAGATCCTCAGCATTCTGCTGCCCATATCCTCCACTGTTTCAGCTTGTTGAACTGTATGTATAGTTCTTGACTTACTATTTTTATGGGGACAATCTCTGTACTTGTGGTTTCCTTGATAGCCCCAACACTGAATGGGCGCCTGTCTCCGTCTTTGTGGTATTTCTTCTGTCATTCTTGGCTCTCTAAACGATGGTTGTCCTTGAAGACTGTTTCTAAAAAAGGATGGCTTGTCTCACTTCTTCGTCTGTTCTTTCTTAACCCTCTTCTGGTCATCCCAAGCCTTCTGAAAGGTAGGCTTTTCTCTTTGTTGTTCGTATAGGCATTTCTCCCTTCTTATGGTTTCTTCCATGGTCTTAGGATCATCATATTGAATTTTTTCACCAATAGAAGGTGGCAGTCCACTCAGATACCTCTGAATTTTAACAGCCTCATCTTTAATAAATGGGACATACTTCAGTAGTTCCAGAAAACTTCGTTCATACTCATCAATGGTCATACTGCCCAACTTGAGTTCGAAGAACTCCTTCATCTTTCTGTCATATTATCTTTTAGTCATGTATTTCTTCTCAAAATAATTCTTAAATTCCTTCCAAGTGACCTCTTTCTCTCTGATGTGTTGTACCTGTACAAACTGATCCCACCACATGGATGCTTTTCCTTTCAGTTGGTACATTACAATTCTTCCTTTTGCATGGGAGGAGTAATTCTTCAATTGGAAGTATTTCTTCATGCCAAGCAACCATGTCTTGGCATCTTCCTCCTTCTTATGTTCTCCATCGAATGTTGGAGGCTTAATCTTGTTCACCTCTCCTTTCAATTCCTCCCTTCCATATTTTCGATGTTTTCTGGTAGGGGACGGGCTTGAACTACTGTGTGTCTTACTGTCATAATGTCTTTGGGAGCGACTAAGATGTCGGCTACCACTCCTCGACCTACTTCTTCTCCCATGGGTTATGTGACTCCCTGTCGTACTTGAGTCTCTTCCTTTCTCGAGTTTCTTCTCTATTCTTTCCAGACTCTTTAAAAATTTTAAGTTTAATGCACCCTGTCGGTCCCTGACTTTCATGAGCTTTTGGCTATCATCTCTGTGAGCTTTGGCCTCTCTTTGAAATCCTTCAAGGATTTTCATTATATGTCCTTCCTTATCCATCTCCTTTCCATGCCCATTAGAGTTCGATCCTTCGACTCCCAGGTTAACATCCTTTCCTTCCCGTTCATCTTCTATTTCAGGGGTAAACTGCACTTTTCCAAACTCCATACTTGGCATTGATTAACCGAGGTTCTGGCCTTCGTTGAACTTTGCACATGCACTCTGTGCAATTAAATTTGAAATTTGTCAGGCCATTAAACCTTCACGAACAATCCACAATATTTATAAGCTAGTTCGGACAAAATAAAAAGACATTTCGTTTTAAATAAGTTTCTTGAACTGGAAGTATCATGTATCTCTCCCATTTCTTTGCGTTTGAGGCAATTTCCCAAACCGTTCTGGCACTCATTATTCTTCTGCAATATAATGCATAGACGACTCGAATTTGTCGAGCCTTCATCTCTTGACAATTCATCATATTTCATAACCATCGATGTTTAATAAAGTGTTTCAATTTCACGAATTTTCTGAGCTCTATTCAGCTCTGTGTTTTTCGGTGTCTGAAACTTCCATTTCCGATATTTCGGGACTTCAAGTTTCGGGGTTTCGGCCCATGAGGATTTCAGACCCGCTTTGTTCTCCAAACCTCGACTTCTGAAATTCCGACTCACTCTACCCTACGGGTCCATAGCACAGTTGTCGCCCACTACCATGGTGGCACGTGGCAAGTTCATGCATCTATGTGGCACAACTCCCAATTGAAGCTTCGGGTGTCGGGGTTTCGTGATCCCTGACGATGTGAGTTCCTGTCCTCACGAACTCCCGATTCTCGATTTGCCGATGCACCTTTTTCCTTAGCCCCCCAGCTATGCCGAGGTCCATGTGACTGCCTCTCATAAGACCATAGTCTTTTACTCTTATAGGGGTTTCAGACTTCCCAATGTCCAAATGCACATCTCCTCAGGATTCACGATTCTCTGAATCCCGACGTGTCCCTCACGCGTTAGCCCTCCTGGCTTAACTCCTGGTCCATGTGACCTCTACCTCATGACCGTAGTCAAACCTCTCATCGGGGTTTTGGGGTTCATAGTTTTACAATGCATGGACTTCTTGTCCCTGCGATTCCCGATATCCCGATGACCCGAATACCAATAGACGACTCCCTTGTCGGGATTTTTCCCGATGACTCCGATATTGCGTTTTTCAATTTTTCGGAATGGAAAATCTCGCGACACGTGTCCTCCATTTTACGGACGGTCTAGATCTATTTCGGATCTTTCGCCCCTAGTCTCGGAGGTTTAACCTTCAGACATTTCCCAATAGATCCTACGGCTGACGGGTTTTCCGGCCGAGATCTAACGGTTTAGACGGTTCCTAACCAATTCAGAATTTCGTATATCACGACTTTCCACATTCCTATGTATTTCAAAAAGGAATTTTAATTCCTACACACGTTTTCCAAATCCGATGGTCGTGAGGGCTCGTTTTCCCTCCCAAACAGATCCTAAGGTTCTAACACCATTGGTGTAGAGACCTGTCTCCCCGTGGCCATAAACCACACCGACCTGCGGTTTCATAGCACCGCTATACCTCCTGAGTTCTTAATAAAAACTCGTCAAGTGTCTCCTTGATGCTTCAGAGCAAACCAGGGTCCGAAATTGGTCCTCCCGACTCAATTTCCCCTCGTATTCTCAGTCCAAAGACTGCTCCACTGGCCCATCTAGGCTCAGTGTCAAAACCTTGGCTCTGATACCAATTTGTAGTGTACCTTTTTGCTTACAAAGGCTTTTAGCGCACTACGTAACAATCTGTACACACTTGCATTGGAATTACATAACACATACAGTCCAGTATATACTCCACATGCAATTAACAGTAATTAAACGCGTTTAAGTCTCAGAGTAAAAACATATAATTTTACTGCTACGAATAAACAATTCATAACATTCCATAATAATTCATATACACAGCGGAATCATGATAATATATACAGCACAATCATGTGGAAATGTGATAAGAACATAATTAGATAATTATCTTGTAACAGTGGTGAAATCCACCAACCAAGTGCAGGCCTTCCACGAACCTCCCAGCCTTAGATCACACTTCTCATCATCTCAACAGTGGATCACCCCCAAGCTGGGACCGAGCTCCACCCCAAGGAAAGGAATCCTAGGCTAGGCTGAGGTTACAGGGAAACAACATAGAAATATTCGGAAGGATTCTTCCCCAAAGATGCCATCTTACACCCACTACTACCAGGCTCTCATTCCCCACATGCATGTTCCGCTCGGGAGTATACACCTTCACACGCATAGTCCATCGGTGCTAACCTCCCTCTCTAGGTCTTGGAAACAGGCTGGATCAGGAAGTCTCTGAGCCCGTAGCTGGTGTTGGGCACTCTCTAGATGAAACCCCTTCCCAACAAACTCTTTCACCTGGAAAGAGTTGCTCATAGGCTTGACTACCTGCCTCTTCCAACCACCGTCGCCTCCCTCACCAGAAGAGAGGTCATATACAAGCTTAGCACAAAGCTTCCTCTGGCTAGCATGCCACGCACAGTCCAGCACTGCGTGGTCGCAACAGTCAATTGGGAAAAACAGACACGCGCTTCCCAAATAGGTTCAACAATCATAGGATAGTCTCCCCGCTTTGGTTTCAGGATTGTACGAGGGTATTCTTGCAAAGGTTTCCCTGGTTCACGCTCAGACGGTCGGGTCGAATGGAATGCGAGAGATCTTCTCCCCCATGGTTGTTCCTTTCTGTTTTATTTGCATGCGTCAGGGTGGACATTTTTCACCCTGGGAACTGCATGCGTTCCATCCGCCTGCCTCCCTGTACACACCTTTCCTTTTTGCTAGGAACTTAGGATAAAATAATATGCACATGGATTTTTAGGAAATAATATTAAAATATTATTCCAGGCCTAAGACCCTAGGCTTAGCCCCTAGGCTCAACACTCAGCCCCTTTCCCACCTTCCAGCCCCTAGTTTCTTGCCCACTCTGTGGACGCTCAGTCCCCCTTCACTCATTCATCGTGGTCGGTATGCACCTGGCGGTGTTTATATTTTATTGATTATTCTGCATACATACAAATACAATAATAGGCTCCTGGCCTTCAAACACTTAGGCTTCCTGGCCTAACAAACACATAAGCCTTCTGGCTTATACAAAACTTGGCTCACCAGCCTATAGAACACATTTACAATTCATTGTATATATCATGATCCGTAACGGGGCTCAGCCTTGGGGACACTACACTCGAAGTCCCAAAGGTTGGAGAAAATCGCGGTTGTCCATTTCCAAGGACACGTCAGCAGATCATCAAATATGGAAGACTAGAATTCTGGGAGGACAGAGGGAAGAAGTGTTCGATCCCTATGAAGTTATGAAGCTCGGAGTTGATCCTAGTTGTTGATCAGAGGGGGACACATGGAGGAAGGAGAAGTCCTTCGGCACTTCATTGTTCGGGAGATACAAGGGTTTGCGTTGTGTGAATCTCTGGAGTCCCAAAGCCTAAAGTAAATCTAGGCCTTCCATCTATCGAGACGTAGGGGCCATTGATTTGAGTGCTCTGCAAGTTCACTAGTGTGGCGCTCTGGAGGGTCGAAAGTGTTAGGAATCCAGAACTCCCAAAGCCTAGAGTCCTAGAGTGGATCGTGGTCGTTGGTTGATGGATAAGTGGAGGCCCGTTGACCTATGGTATGTGTTTTTATGAGTTCGACGCTCCGATAGAATTGTGGAGTGGCACCTTGAAAACCCTTGAAGCCAAAAATCATGAAGATCATATCATCCATTGATCTGATTGGAGAATAGGATTTGTCCAATCTACTTCGAAGTTCGGTACTTCGGGAGCATTCTGTGTTGGAATGTGCAAACCTGTCGAATCCTGGATTTTTGAAATTGATCTTCATTGTTGATTTATATGGATGTTTTGGGTCGTCAATCCCTATTATGGTTTGGTGCTCCGTTAATAACGTGTTCAGAAGGATTGGAGATTTGTTATGTTAAGATTCTTGAAGTGGGATAGCTCCGAAGTCCTGAATTCTTCAGAGACTTGAGGATTAGTCCACAGTTTTGGCCCACGGTTCCCAAGTAGGATTTTCTCATGTTTGAGGACCCCTGAAGAGCGGATTCTTCATTCAGGAAAGAAAATTCAAGGCCTGTGTAGTGAATTTGAGGGCTTAGAAAGAGCCTGTGAGTTGATTCAACTCTCGAAGTGAACGATCCTTAAATCGGGAGGTCACGCTGGATCTAAGAGTCAGAGGGGGTCTGCATCAAGTGGTATCAGAGCCCGAATTAAGCTCTATAAGAGAAGAAGACAGCTTGGAACCATGTCGCCAAGAAGATGAAGAGACGGAACTATAGAAAATCCAACCATGGAAGAAGAAATGAGGCAAATCCGTGTGATATTGGATGCCATGGAGACACCACATAGGAGAGCACCTAATGTTGGTCACATCAACAAAGCCGAGAGTGAAGAAATGGAAGTAGAAGGAGTTGCAGGAGAAGACACTACAGAGGAACACTTGTTGAGAGCGGTTGTAAAAATGGGAGCAAGAGAAAAAATAGAAGTCTCGATGTATGAAGGCAATTTGGATGTTGAGGAGTTGTTGGATTGGATAAGGGCCTTATACAAGTACTTTGATTATGAGTAGATCGATGATGAGAATAATGTGAAACATTTTGTTACCAGACTGAAGTGACATGCAACACTATGGTGGGATGAACTACAAGAAGACAGAAGACACAAAGGTAAGAAAAAAAAAAAATTGGGACAATATGGTAGCTAAATTGAAATCTAATTTCATACCCAAATACTCCCAGATCAATCTATTGAGGAGGTTGCAGAACTTGAGACAGAAGGGCTTGTCAGTGAAGGAGTACACTGAATGATTTTAGAGATTGAACATCAGAGAAGGACAAAGAGAGAATGATGAAGAGAAAACTTCCAGGTACATACATGGCCTGAGGTATGAAATCCAAGATGAGATCAGTATAATGACTGTGAGAATAGTAGAGGATTCTTATCAAGCAGCCTTGAAAGTTGAGGAGAAGTTGTCCATAAAACAAATCCAATGAAGAAGAGGAATAATATTGATGAAAGAGAAGGAACCGCCTGAGAGAAGTTCTGGAAGGCAGGAGAATAAGTTGGTATCTTTGAAAACCAAGTGACTAGAGGAGAAAACTCTAGGGGTGGAAAATATGGTGGAAGAAACTATTTCCCCAGGGGAAGAGAAAGAGGTAGAGGTGGAGAAGTAAAATGCTATGCCTGTGGAAAGACAAGACATATGTCTTGGGAATGTCTCGAGAGAAAGAATGCATGAGCTAAAGAAGATCACATTTCTGAAGCTCAAAGGTGGAATGTTGAAGCAGAAGAAACAGAAGAAGGGAAGTCCTTCATGATGAGGAAGGTTCTCTTAAAACCAGAGAAAGAAGAAAAAGATTCATTTAAGAGAAACAATTTGTTTAGGACTGCTCACAAGACCAAGGACAGGGTATGCAAGGTGATTATAGACAGTGGAAGTACTGATAACTTGGCATTCATGGAAATGGTGGAAAAAATGGAGTTGGAAACAACTTCACATCCGAACATGTACAAGGTATCGTGGCTGCAAAAGGGACACCAAGTGATGGTAATTCGACGATGTAAGGTCGAATTTAAGATTGGTGGATATAGAGATGAAATTCTGTGTGATTTCATACCCATGGACATTTTCCATGTTTTGTTGGGGAGATCATGGCAATATGACAAAAATTTCATACATGATGGGAGAAAAAATACTTACACCCTTGAGAAGAATGGTTGTACGCATATGTTGTTGGAAATAGAAGATAAGGAAGTGAAGGAAGAAGCTAGTTTGAGTATACTTCTCATGAGTAGGAAGGAATCTTTAAAGGAAGAAGAAGATCCCTAGTATTGTAGTCCGACGATAGGAGAGATCAGTATATCTCTTGAAATGAGTTTTAAAAATGCTCATTCTTGTGGGGAAGTGATGCAGAAGACATCCCAGGAAGAGGTAAAAGAACCAGAGATTTTTGAAACTAAAATTTTGTGTGTGGTAGCAGGTGCAATAGAAAGATGGTCATTGGAGAGTGTCAAAGAGAAGGAGAATGGGCATAATCCAAGCTCTGTTCAAGGAGAAAATAAGTAAGAAGAGGCCTGCATAGTTGTGATCTAGAGAAATGTCCCAGAGGAGCATTTAGATTCAGCACTCATTCAATGGGAGAAGGAATTAGAGATGCTAGAAGAATGGTTAAACCATCCAAAGGTAGAACAATATTACTATAGGGATGCAGTCCTGAAGGATAACAAAGGGGACCTTCAGGAAAGAAAAGGTCCTCAAGAAGTAAAGTAGAAGGATGAGAAACAAATGGGTAGCATCAGTAGAAACCTGCAACAAAGTGATTATCAAGAGAGTGAGAGAGAGTTGCAGAGAAAGAACTCAAAGGATGAGATGGACAGGGAAAACATGAAGTTGAGAGGGTTGATAGAATGATCAACCAAGGAGACCAAAGAAGAATGCAGTAATACAGTAGGTGAAGCCCTGCAATGTGTGATTTGGAGACCAGGAGAAAAGCCTACAACAATAGGATAATAGGAACAACAACAAGGGAAAGAGGCAATGAGAAAATCCCAATTTAAGGTTTGGGACCCAAGAGGACTTCAACTGTAGTAGCAATAGGGCCATGAGCAGGAGCTCATGATTTTCTCAGCTGAGGAGTATGATCCAGGAGCACCATCATCATTATTGAAGAGGTCGAGTGGAGGACAACTTAGCACCTAGCGCATGCGTTTCAAATCATATTTGATCCCAAGGAGGGCACGTCATTTTGATATTTTGAAAATATTGTAATTAAGGATATTTTAATGTTTGGAGGCTTGATCCATTTCAGGAGATTGTAGGAGATTGTATTTTCCTTAATACAAGATAAGATTGAACAGATATGGAGCATCAACTCATATCTGAATGTAAATACCATTTATTATAATAGGGTTAAGTAAGAGAATGTCTTAACTATGACATGATAGCATTAAGGTAGTTTGGAGGGAAGGCTTGAGAAGCCACTCCATGTATATTTATATGTCTTGTGTGCCCAAATGAGGTCGTTGATCATTATCTTAGATAGTTGTTGAATTTTATTTGTATTTTTCTGCTAGCCATTGTAGAGAGCTACAGAGAGTTGTATGAATCCATGTACATATTGGTTGAAGGAATACAAATAGACAGGTTTGATTCCAAATGTGTGGTGTTCTCTATTTCTGAGTTCATTGGGTACATGTGATGTTTATTTATGCTCTCTTTGTTTTATGTGTTTCATATGCATGAGTATGCTTTTCATGGTTAAGTGTGGAAACCTTTGATGTTTTTGTAAGTTTCAATTGTTTCTCTTCTAAGAGTTCTAGTGCAAGGAGTGCATAGTGCCCACAAGGAGTGTTTAGGCTGAGTCAAGATTGAATTAGAAGCTAAGAAGAGGTAGCGTGAAACTTTACAGTCAGAGTGAAAGTAGTGCATAGTTTCTCAGTGGAGAGTAGAGTTCGGAGAAGACCAATGCAAGGCATGCGTCGGGCCAACACTTGGTATAAGTGTTGAGGAATTCTTAGAAGAGACGAGGGAAAGGAGTGCGTACGGGAGGTTTTCACAAAAATATCTAAGTCCAAACTTTCCTGAAGTCCAAAGGATGCAAGGAGTGCACTAGAGATCTGAGATACCTCAAATATTTAAAATCTCATAAAGGATAGCTTTGAAATCCTTAAGGAGGGGGAAGTTTACTTATTTTAAGTGTCAAGTGGACGAGATCCATTCAGGAGGATCTAGGATCTTTCATCATCATATGAATTGGATAAGTAGCACGGGTTTTATCCCTATGATTCGCCAATACTTCATGTTCGAGAGAAGTTGTGGATCGAACCCAAAGGAGGATTCATCAAGGATCGAAGACCAACAGATGAGATCCATTTGGGGATCGCGAGAGAGTTGAGATCCTTCAAATATAAAGGAAATGTGCAAGGGATAACCCTTGAATTCCTTCGAACTTAGTGTGATTGGGAGATTTTGAGTGTGGAAAAATTGGGATACCCGAAGTCCCGGAGGCCGGAGCAAATTGCGGTCATCCATATCCAAGGACACACATCAACATATTGCCGACTCCGGAAGACTAGAAGTCTGGGAGAATAGAGGGAAGAAGTGTTTGATCCCTCCAAAGCTCTGAAGCCTACAGTTGATCCTAGTCATAGATCAAAGGGGTACACGTGGAGGAAGGAGTAGTTCTTCAACACTTTTATTTTGGGGATATACAAGGGTTCTGGTTGTGTGAATATCAGGAGTCCCAAAGCTCGAAGTAAATCCAGGTCGCCCATCTATCGAGACATAGGAGTTGTTGATTTGAGTCCTCCGCAAGTTCGCTAGTCCGGTGCTCCGGAGGGTTTCAAGTGTTATACATCCGGAACTCCTGAAGCTCAGAGTCCCATAGTGGATCGTGTTCATTGGCTGACAGAGAAGCAGGGGCTCATTGATCTGTGGTCTGTGTGTTCATCGGTCCGACGCTCCAGCATAAATGTGGAGTGGTGCTATGAAAACCCCTGAATCCAAAAACCATGAATCTCATATCATTCGTTGATCTCATTAGAGAATAGGATCCATATGATCTACTTTGGATTTCAGCACTCCGAGATCATTCTGTGTTGGAACAAGAAGATGTGTCGAAGCTCAGATTTATGAAATTGATCTTTGCCATTGATTTGTGCGGACATTGTGGGTCGTTGATCCCTATTGTGGTTCAACACTCTGTTAATAAGGTGTTCGGAAGGATTGGATATTTTTTATGTTAAGATTCCTGAAGTGGGATAGCTACGTAGTCTTGAATTCTTTGGAGACTTGAGGAATAGTCCACGATTTTGGACTAGGGTTCCCGAGTAGGATTTTCTCTTGTCTGGGAACCCCCGAAGAGCAGATTTTGCATTCGAGTAAGAGAATTCAAGGCCTATGTAGTGAATTTGAGGGCTCAAAAAGAGCGTCTGAGTTGATTCATCTCCTGAAGTGAACGATCCTTAGACTAGGAGGTCGCGAGGTCTCTAGGAGTGGGAGGGGGTCTACATCACAAGGGTTACAAGGGTTTCCAATAATGTGTTCTTAAGTACCACTTGTAGTTATTGCGTGTATGATTATAATTACCACTTCTATCCATCTATCAAGAGAGAGAATCAACAATGAAGAAGAATATCGAATCAATGAAGATGTGTCAGTGTCCATTCAGTAATTGGAGCATGTGAAAGTCACAGATTGAGGTGTCATGTGTCAGCCTAGTCAGCAGAGACACATGGATATTTTATGTCAGTGGGTCCACATGGTTTAGTGACACATCATACCGGATCGAATCTTAGTAATGTGTGGAATTTGAAACCTTTCGGTGATCCGGTGACGGTGAATGTCAAGCCGACATCAGGCTTCAGCTGGCCCATGCTTTGCATTGAATTAGATTAATAAAAATCAAGATCCATAATAACACCATGATATCAACGATGATCGATTCATTTTTTATTGAACATTTATTGTTTCATTGATCAACAAACGATATTATTTCATCCACTAGATTAGGAGAGTAAGGAGCAAGTTCAAAAGTATTTGGGTAGTCTGGTGGTCCAAAAACCAGTGAGCACTTAGATAGGTAACCCTTGGTACTAGCGTATGGTCGCATGTGAATTAGTTCTTGGAGTTTAAGCACTCAAGGGGATAGGATCGGGGTTCAATCGCTTGGTCTCATAGAGGATTTGCACCGAGGGTGAGTTCTATGAGATAAGCACTGAGAATACTAGTGCAAGAACATAGTGTTACAAAGCTCTATTAAAGGAGGAAATTTTGGGCCCGTATAAGAGTTGAGTACAACTCAAGATATACGAGTTGTGCAGAGATTCATATCATAACTCTGCACTTGTTGGTATTGATATCCCTAAGTGGGTCTTCATCAATTGGTATCAAAGAGATTTAAATTATCTTTGGAACTATGTAAGGAGTATAGAGTAAAAGATAAGTTCAACAACAAAATAACTTATAGATTGTATATATAAAAAAAAAAATATGAGAAGATTTAGAGGGGAGCATGCACAAAGGGATGTAAGAGAAATTTGTGACAAAGAGTTTTCCATTCAAGTAAAATGAATTTAGAGGACAAGATCATGTATAGATATTACAAGTATTGAGTCTAGTAATGTTTTAATTAAACTTTGGTTATAAGGATTGTGATTGCAAGTAGAAAAGAAGGATTGGTAGCAACATTATAGATAGTGGGGTTGTGACAAAGGGAGAGAAGAGCTCTCAATTCAAGGAGAATCTCGTGGTAGAAACTTGCATCAATGGACATTGTAGAGACTTCCAACTAAGGATTGGAAGTGATAAGGACAAGTGGATGTTATCAAAGGAAAGTGAGAAAATGTGCATAAGTCAAATGTGAGCATAGGAAGCTCAAGAGGGTTCTAAGAGACAGAACTAATTATATGAAAAGGCCATAGATAAGAGGAATCTTGGTGAGGTATTAAGTAGAAAATGAGGATATTTTCTACAGAGGCTTGATATAACACATAGTGAGAAAGGATATGTTCACAAAGGTAGAGATGAAAATGACTAATTATGGTCATTATAGAGGTTCAGGAAGATGCCACAACATAGGAAAGGAGGATTCCAAAGAAATTGGCATAAACAGGATGAGTCAAGAGGATATTGACAGAGGATTGGATGAGTTAATAGAACAACTCAGTTACATTAAATAACTACTACAAAAGAGGATTGAGGAAAACTAGATACAAGGATGGAATGTAAAGAAGAGATTCAAGTGGCCTCTAATGTAATTATTTGCAAGAAAGTTGAGGAGAAGTTTGATGATTTTAAGCACGAGGTGAGTACTTTGCTGAAGAGGAGCTAAGTTCAGGAAGAGGTCACTTGTAGGGGAAGGATTTCACTTATGTAAACCTGAGCAAGGATTATTCCTTGATGAGGATGATGAGGAAAAAGAGAGTCTTGTTGAGATTCTCATGGGCTATGTGGAGAGTTCATATCAGCATGAGGCTAGAAAGCCTTATGTTTTTTAAATAGACAATTTGTGTATGTTTTCAGGTACTGAAGAAGGAGAAGGTAGATAGATTTATAATTATATCATAGAGAGGGAGAAGACAACATTGTCTCATGACGATGATGAGTACCTAGATCACTTGTTATCAAGTGATGCAGATATGGAGAAGTTTGGTGTTGCAGAGAATAAGGAATAATTTAAAGGACAACACTTTGATATAGTGCTCACTGGCTTTGATGAAGAACTGAATATGCTTGAGGATTGGTTGATCAATCCTAGGATTGACAAGGGAGATTGCATAATTGAGAGTAAGAATCCTAAATATATAATTCAGTTTTTTGCAGAGGAGTTTAATATCTCAAATACTTTGAGATAGATATATGAAGAAGAGGAAATGCAACAAATAGTCAGGAACACCAACAAAAAAAAAAATTCAACAAGAAGTTTGCAGCAATATGTACCATATAGAGGATAGATTGGATATGGATATTGAAGAAATGAGGATGTTGATGGTGAAGATGTCTCGGAGAAGACATGTGAAAGTATTTAATATTTACATCAATAGATCAAATGGACAGTTGTAGGAAACAACAATGCAGCAAGATAGTTAGGCAAGTAAGCAACATCATAAGGTTTGGTATTCAGGAGGAATTCAACAAATGAAGACTCATAACTAGGTGATCATGAAAATTTTTAACCTTGGGAGTCTGATGCAGGAGAATTTCACCTCCAAGATAAACCTTGTTGATTAGACCTAGGGGTCTTTAAAATTACTAAGGGAGTTGGTTCCCTAAGCTTGAATTAATGTAATTTCAAATGTTTTAGTGGATTCTAGAAGGACAGGGTTTTTTTTTCCCTATTCAAAGTATAAATGATTAATTGAGAAATTCATTGAGATTAGGTATATTAGCATATGCATAGAGGATTTAATTGTAAAGAAAGAGAGTGTTATTATAGTTATTGGTGATATGGAAGAAGAACTTCCAAGATTAATATTGTAAGATTACATGCAATCAAAGTAGACAGTGGATGTGTGTCTCAAGACAAAGAGTGAGGAATTGAGTTTGTAAGAGGTCGAGTGTGGATGACAAGATAATTGAAGGAAAACATAATGTAAAACTAGGCCAAGAGAAGGCGAGAATAGCCTTATGTATTTATGTACAAATTTGTATAATGAATCTATATTTTTCATCTCGTGTCTTTGCATATAATTGGATGAAGTATTGAACCTGTAAATTCATATTCCTCTTTGTATTAGAATTATTTAAATGTGGCATGTGCAGAAAAAGTGAGTGTTCGTAGGTTTTCATGTGCATTTTATAGAAAAATACACAACAACCATTGATCGTTTCACTATAAGTACCAACGATCTAGATCACACCAAGAATTATAATAGGGGAAGAAAGCGTAACCATTGGATCAAGACTGGGATAAGAATCATGTGTAGAGTGGAGATGTGATCTGAGTCATCAGATCCTCATCAGAGATATCCATGATTGCATATATCACTAGATTAGAAGTAGATGAGAGAGCGTGAAGTTAGAAAGTTATGATATCCAACTGTCCGGTGACGAAATCCTATCTGACCATTGGATCCAGAGACAGATCGACAATTGACAATTAATATCCATGACGAAAGTGTGAAGAAATTAAAGGAGATTCTTAACCATTTGATATAGATCTATATCAATGGTCCCCATTCCTTTGGATCTCATCCATCGAGACAAACATGAAAAGGTGGAGTTCATAACCTCTGAAGTTGTGATTCTGACATACATGTCATTTATCCACTGAGGAAGAAAGATCAATGGTGATTTGAGGCACAATGGAATCATGGAGAAACAATATCTAGCCATCCATCAAGAGAGAGAATTGACAAAGAAGAAGAAGAAGATCATCTCAATGAAGATGTGTCAGATTCCATTCAATAATTGGAGCATGTGAAAGTCACAAATTGAGGTGACACGTGGTAGCCTAGTCAGCAGAGACACATGGAGATTCTATGTCAGTGGGTCCACGTGGTGTAGTTCCAAGTAATACTCAATTATGTCTTAGTAATGCGTCGAATTTGAAACCTTATGGTGGTTAGGTGATGGTGAACGTTAAGCTCCTGTTAGAGTATAGAAGATGGTGTGCTCATTTTACCATTGACGATACCCTCGTCACCCAACCATGGGCCGAAGCCTCCCTCCGAGCACATTAACCTTGATTGAGAATTCCTTCGAAAGAAAACCCTAGGCTAGAGAGCCAAACAAAGAGTAGTGCATCAATCCCCAAGGATAGCGCATCACAAAAGCTGATCAGATAGTCCCAAACCCTAGTCAAGAGATATCCAAGCCAATACTGAAACTAGCTGCTGCTGCAGCTGCACCTGCAACCCTCCTCCAAACCTGCGCACCAGATTGCAACTACAGTGTGCACCAACTGGGAAACTACTGTGCAGAACTGCTCTGTCTGCAACTGTTGAGATATGACAAATGAGAACTAGCGCCCTGTATTTATAGTAATCCTGCCAGTTTACTGGGGCCGACTTCTCTTTCTGGGTATGTGTCTGTTCAGTATATTATTATTAATTCTGGCTGACTTCTTCTCTTGGAGGCTAATAGCCTAATATAAATTTTCTTCTTGAGCCGATAAGGCTTCTATGGTTATTTTCTAACTCATTAGGGTTTCTCTTGATTTCTGGAGTCTTCTATTCTCGTCAGGTTCACACATGGGGGTAAATACCTCCCGCAACTACCATAATATTAACACTCCCTCCTAGCTAGAGAGGTATTTACAGGTAATGGACTTGAGTACAAAACATACCATTTACCCTGTAGCATCAATATAGTCATCTAGACTATTTCATGACTAGATCATGAGCATCACCATCACTATCAGCTGCATCATCTCTCGAAACCATACTTCATCTGATTAATATGATGTTGGATAAGTCACTCTCCCCATAGAGTGATACAAGAGGAGTAAAAGCTCTGAACTGTTTTCCGTCTGGAAAATATCTGTTCATCATTCATCTGAATGATCATCATCTCCAATAAATTGTTGATAGTCTTCAAGGCAATTAGAACAAGGATAGAACACACCTGTGTCTATTCATATTAGTACATAACTACAATCCATTGTTTAACTACCACATCAAGTATCACACAAGTACTTGATCAACAACGTATAGTTGCGAGCAGTGAAACACATTCACCACAGTAGTCCTCATCTACTGTCATATAGTCTTCATAACAAGCATCTCAGAGCATCCTGCATAGAAACAATGTTATGATAAAAATTGTATCATCTGGGCCAATCTTTCACTCACGTCTATGAGATCTGAAAGAATGTCTACCACAACAGTAGTCTTCATCTGCATAGAAACAATGTTATCATAAAAATTGAATCAAATGGGCCAATCTTTCACTCACCTCTGTGATATTTGAAAGAGTGTCTGCCCTCAGTATAGAATATCAACAATGATCATC
Organism: Picea engelmannii; assembly: GCA_009831015.1. Lineage (NCBI taxonomy): Eukaryota > Viridiplantae > Streptophyta > Pinopsida > Pinales > Pinaceae > Picea > Picea engelmannii. Next base: position 11,390 of record ML790125.1, on the reverse strand, counting down.
TGGGCCAATCTTTCACTCACGTTTGTGAGATCTGAAAGAATGTCTGCCCTCAATATATAACATCAATAATAATCATCTGGGCCAATCTTTCACTCACATCTGTGAGGTCTGAAAGAATGTCTGCCCTCAACATAGAATATTAATAATAGGCTATCTTCCCCATTCTTCTCAACCAAAGAAGAAGGATTGTTTCTGATTTTTTAACCTGGACCATTTCCCACCCCGGGCCATTCTTCCGACACTAAACAAAGTGTAACCTGGAGAGAATGAGTCCGCCCTTGAGAAATGCTTGGACCATTCCTTACCCTAGGCCATTCCTCCGACACTGAACAAAGTGTAACCTGGAGGGAATGAGTCTGCCCTAAGGAATGACTGTGATGGACTATTCCCCACCCTGGGCCATTCTTTCGACACTAAACAAAGTGTAACCTGGAGAGAATGAGTCTTCCCTCGAGGAATAACTGTCCCTGATTGCTGAGCCTGGATTACTCCCCACCCTGGGCCATTACTCCGACACCAAACAAGGTGTAGCCTGGAAAGAATGAGTCTACCCTCGAAGAGTAACTGTCTGGACCATTCCCCACCCTAGGCCATTCCTCCGACACTAAACAAAGTGTATCCTAGAAAGAATGAGTCTACCCTCGAGGAATGTTTATCCTGCATCAACCTCCAAAATGGACGATTATTCGAAACTTCTCACAACTGTGAACTTTGAAATAATGACTGCCCGACGAGGCGGACCATTCTACTTGACCACTACTCAGAGTGACTTCCAAGAAGAATGATTGTCCTAGACCACTCCCCATAATGGGAAGTCGTTGTCTATGATACATCAACAATCAGT
>ML790125.1:0-10446 GCA_009831015.1 Picea engelmannii | reverse complement strand
TATCTTTTAGTCATGTATTTCTTCTCAAAATAATTCTTAAATTCCTTCCAAGTGACCTCTTTCTCTCTGATGTGTTGTACCTGTACAAACTGATCCCACCACATGGATGCTTTTCCTTTCAGTTGGTACATTACAATTCTTCCTTTTGCATGGGAGGAGTAATTCTTCAATTGGAAGTATTTCTTCATGCCAAGCAACCATGTCTTGGCATCTTCCTCCTTCTTATGTTCTCCATCGAATGTTGGAGGCTTAATCTTGTTCACCTCTCCTTTCAATTCCTCCCTTCCATATTTTCGATGTTTTCTGGTAGGGGACGGGCTTGAACTACTGTGTGTCTTACTGTCATAATGTCTTTGGGAGCGACTAAGATGTCGGCTACCACTCCTCGACCTACTTCTTCTCCCATGGGTTATGTGACTCCCTGTCGTACTTGAGTCTCTTCCTTTCTCGAGTTTCTTCTCTATTCTTTCCAGACTCTTTAAAAATTTTAAGTTTAATGCACCCTGTCGGTCCCTGACTTTCATGAGCTTTTGGCTATCATCTCTGTGAGCTTTGGCCTCTCTTTGAAATCCTTCAAGGATTTTCATTATATGTCCTTCCTTATCCATCTCCTTTCCATGCCCATTAGAGTTCGATCCTTCGACTCCCAGGTTAACATCCTTTCCTTCCCGTTCATCTTCTATTTCAGGGGTAAACTGCACTTTTCCAAACTCCATACTTGGCATTGATTAACCGAGGTTCTGGCCTTCGTTGAACTTTGCACATGCACTCTGTGCAATTAAATTTGAAATTTGTCAGGCCATTAAACCTTCACGAACAATCCACAATATTTATAAGCTAGTTCGGACAAAATAAAAAGACATTTCGTTTTAAATAAGTTTCTTGAACTGGAAGTATCATGTATCTCTCCCATTTCTTTGCGTTTGAGGCAATTTCCCAAACCGTTCTGGCACTCATTATTCTTCTGCAATATAATGCATAGACGACTCGAATTTGTCGAACCTTCATCTCTTGACAATTCGTCATATTTCATAACCATCGATGTTTAATAAAGTGTTTCAATTTCACAAATTTTCTGAGCTCTATTCATCTCTGTGTTTTTCGGTGTTTGAAACTTCCATTTCCGATATTTTGGGACTTCAAGTTTCGGGGTTTCAGCCCATGAGGATTTCAGACCCGCTTTGTTCTCCAAACCTCGACTTCTGAAATTCCGACTCACTCTACCCTATGGGTCCATAGCACAGTTGTCGCCCACTACCATGGTGGCACGTGGCAAGTTCATGCATCTATGTGGCACAACTCCCAATTGAAGCTTCGGGTGTCGGGGTTTCGTGATCCCTGACGATGTGAGTTCCTTTCCTCACGAACTCTCGATTCCCGATTTGCCAATGCACCTTTTTCCTTAGCCCCCCGGCTATGCCGAGGTCCATGTGACTGCCTCTCATAAGACCATAGTATTTTACTCTTATCGGGGTTTCAGACTTCCCAATGTCCAAATGCACATCTCCTCAGGATTCGCGATTCTCTGAATCCTGACGTGTCCCTCACGCGTTAGCCCTCCTGGCTTAACTCCTGGTCCATGTGACCTCTACCTCATGACCGTAGTCAAACCTCTCATCAGGGTTTCGGGGTTCATAGTTTTACAATGCATGGACTTCTTGTCCCTACGATTCCCGATATCCCGATGACCCGAATACCGATAGACGACTCCCTTGTCGGGATTTTTCCCGATGACTCCGATATCGCGTTTTTCGATTTTTTGGAATGGAAAATCTCGAGACACGTGTCCTCCATTTTACAAACGGTCTAGATCTATTTCGGATCTTTCGCCCCTAGTCTCGGAGGTTTAACCTTCAGACATTTCCCAACAGATCCTACGGCTGACGGGTTTTCCGGCCGAGATCTAACGGTTCAGACGGTTCCTAACCAATTCATAATTTCGTATATCACGACTTTCCACATTCCTATGTATTTCAAAAAGGAATTTTAATTCCTACACACGTTTTCCAAATCCGATGGTCATGAGGGCTCATTTTCCCTCCCAAACAGATCCTAAGGTTCTAACACCATTGGTGTAGAGACCTATCTCCCCATGGCCATAAACCACACCGACCTGCGGTTTCATAGCACCGCTATACCTCCTGATTTCTTAATAAAAACTCGTCAAGTGTCTCCTTGATGCTTCAGAGCAAACCAGGGTCCAAAATTGGTCCTCCCGACTCAATTTCCCCTCGCATTCTCAGTCCAAAGACTGCTCCACTCGCCCATCTAGGCTCAGTGTCAAAACCTTGGCTCTGATACCAATTTGTAGTGTACCTTTTTTCTTACAAAGGCTTTTAGCGCACTATGTAACAATCTGTACACACTTGCGTTGGAATTACATAACACATACAGTCCAGTATATACTCCACATGTAATTAACAATAATTAAACACGTTTAAGTCTCAGAGTAAAAACATATAATTTTACTGCTACGAATAAACAATTCATAACATTCCATAATAATTCATATACACAGCGGAATCATGATAATATATACAGCACAATCATGTGGAAATGTGATAAGAACATAATTAGCTACTTATCTTGTAACAGTGGTGAAATCCACCAACCAAGTGCAAGCCTTCCACGAACCTCCCAGCCTTAGATCACACTTCTCATCATCTCAACAGTGGAGCACCCCTAAGCTGGGACCGAGCTCCACCCCAAGGAAAGGAATCCTAGGCTAGGCTGAAGTTACAGGGAAACAACATAGAAATATTCGGAAGGATTCTTCCCCAAAGATGCCATCTTACGCCCACTACTACCAGGCTCTCATTCCCCACATGCATGTCCCGGTCGGGAGTATACACCTTCACACGCATAGTCCATCGGTGCTAACCTCCCTCTCTGGGTCTTGGAAACAGGCCGGATCAGGAAGTCTTTGAGCCCGTAGCTGGTGTTGGGCACTCTCTAGATGAAACCCCTTCCCAACAAACTCTTTCACCTGGAAAGAGTTGCTCATAGTCTTGACTACCTGCCTCTTCCAACCACCGTCGCCTCCCTCACCAGAAGAGAGGTCATATACAATCTTAGCACAAAGCTTCCTCTGGCCAGCATGCCACGCACAGTCTAGCACTGCGTGGTCGCAACAGTCAATTGGGAAAAACAGACATGCGCTTCCCAAATAGGTTCGGCAATCATAGGATAGTCTCCCCGCTTTGGTTTCAGGATTGTACGAGGGTATTCTTGCAAAGGTTTCCCTGGTTCACGCTTAGACGGTCGGGTCGAATGGAATGCGAGAGATCTTCTCCCCCACGGCTGTTCCTTTCTGTTTTATTTGCATGCGTCAGGGTGGACATTTTTCACCCTGGGAACTGCATGCGTTCCATCCGCCTGCCTCCCTGTACACACCTTTCCTTTTTTCTAGGAACTTAGGATAAAATAATATGCACATGGCTTTTTAGGAAATAATATTAAAATATTATTCCAGGCCTAAGACCCTAGGCTTAGCCCCTAGGCTCAACACTCAACCCCTTTCCCACCTTCCAACCCCTAGTTTCTTGCCCACTCTGTGGACCCTCAGTCCCCCTTCACTCATTCATCGTGGTCGGTCTGCACCTGGCGGTGTTTATATTTTATTGATTATTCTGCATACATACAAATACAACAATAGGCTCCTGGCCTTCAAACACTTAGGCTTCCTGGCCTAACAAACACATAAGCCTTCCGGCTTATACAAAACTTGGCTCACCAGCCTATAGAACACATTTACAATTCATTGTATATATCATGATCCGTAACGGGGCTCAGCCTTGGGGACACTACACTCGAAGTCCCAAAGGTTGGAGAAAATCGCGGTTGTCCATTTCCAAGGACACGTCAGCAGATCATCAAATATGGAAGACTAGAATTCTGGGAGGACAGAGGGAAGAAGTGTTCGATCCCTATGAAGTTATGAAGCTCGGAGTTGATCCTAGTTGTTGATCAGAGGGGGACACATGGAGGAAGGAGAAGTCCTTCGGCACTTCATTGTTCGGGAGATACAAGGGTTTGCGTTGTGTGAATCTCTGGAGTCCCAAAGCCTAAAGTAAATCTAGGCCTTCCATCTATCGAGACGTAGGGGCCATTGATTTGAGTGCTCTGCAAGTTCACTAGTGTGGCGCTCTGGAGGGTCGAAAGTGTTAGGAATCCAGAACTCCCAAAGCCTAGAGTCCTAGAGTGGATCGTGGTCGTTGGTTGATGGATAAGTGGAGGCCCGTTGACCTATGGTATGTGTTTTTATGAGTTCGACGCTCCGATAGAATTGTGGAGTGGCACCTTGAAAACCCTTGAAGCCAAAAATCATGAAGATCATATCATCCATTGATCTGATTGGAGAATAGGATTTGTCCAATCTACTTCGAAGTTCGGTACTTCGGGAGCATTCTGTGTTGGAATGTGCAAACCTGTCGAATCCTGGATTTTTGAAATTGATCTTCATTGTTGATTTATATGGATGTTTTGGGTCGTCAATCCCTATTATGGTTTGGTGCTCCGTTAATAACGTGTTCAGAAGGATTGGAGATTTGTTATGTTAAGATTCTTGAAGTGGGATAGCTCCGAAGTCCTGAATTCTTCAGAGACTTGAGGATTAGTCCACAGTTTTGGCCCACGGTTCCCAAGTAGGATTTTCTCATGTTTGAGGACCCCTGAAGAGCGGATTCTTCATTCAGGAAAGAAAATTCAAGGCCTGTGTAGTGAATTTGAGGGCTTAGAAAGAGCCTGTGAGTTGATTCAACTCTCGAAGTGAACGATCCTTAAATCGGGAGGTCACGCTGGATCTAAGAGTCAGAGGGGGTCTGCATCAAGTGGTATCAGAGCCCGAATTAAGCTCTATAAGAGAAGAAGACAGCTTGGAACCATGTCGCCAAGAAGATGAAGAGACGGAACTATAGAAAATCCAACCATGGAAGAAGAAATGAGGCAAATCCGTGTGATATTGGATGCCATGGAGACACCACATAGGAGAGCACCTAATGTTGGTCACATCAACAAAGCCGAGAGTGAAGAAATGGAAGTAGAAGGAGTTGCAGGAGAAGACACTACAGAGGAACACTTGTTGAGAGCGGTTGTAAAAATGGGAGCAAGAGAAAAAATAGAAGTCTCGATGTATGAAGGCAATTTGGATGTTGAGGAGTTGTTGGATTGGATAAGGGCCTTATACAAGTACTTTGATTATGAGTAGATCGATGATGAGAATAATGTGAAACATTTTGTTACCAGACTGAAGTGACATGCAACACTATGGTGGGATGAACTACAAGAAGACAGAAGACACAAAGGTAAGAAAAAAAAAAAATTGGGACAATATGGTAGCTAAATTGAAATCTAATTTCATACCCAAATACTCCCAGATCAATCTATTGAGGAGGTTGCAGAACTTGAGACAGAAGGGCTTGTCAGTGAAGGAGTACACTGAATGATTTTAGAGATTGAACATCAGAGAAGGACAAAGAGAGAATGATGAAGAGAAAACTTCCAGGTACATACATGGCCTGAGGTATGAAATCCAAGATGAGATCAGTATAATGACTGTGAGAATAGTAGAGGATTCTTATCAAGCAGCCTTGAAAGTTGAGGAGAAGTTGTCCATAAAACAAATCCAATGAAGAAGAGGAATAATATTGATGAAAGAGAAGGAACCGCCTGAGAGAAGTTCTGGAAGGCAGGAGAATAAGTTGGTATCTTTGAAAACCAAGTGACTAGAGGAGAAAACTCTAGGGGTGGAAAATATGGTGGAAGAAACTATTTCCCCAGGGGAAGAGAAAGAGGTAGAGGTGGAGAAGTAAAATGCTATGCCTGTGGAAAGACAAGACATATGTCTTGGGAATGTCTCGAGAGAAAGAATGCATGAGCTAAAGAAGATCACATTTCTGAAGCTCAAAGGTGGAATGTTGAAGCAGAAGAAACAGAAGAAGGGAAGTCCTTCATGATGAGGAAGGTTCTCTTAAAACCAGAGAAAGAAGAAAAAGATTCATTTAAGAGAAACAATTTGTTTAGGACTGCTCACAAGACCAAGGACAGGGTATGCAAGGTGATTATAGACAGTGGAAGTACTGATAACTTGGCATTCATGGAAATGGTGGAAAAAATGGAGTTGGAAACAACTTCACATCCGAACATGTACAAGGTATCGTGGCTGCAAAAGGGACACCAAGTGATGGTAATTCGACGATGTAAGGTCGAATTTAAGATTGGTGGATATAGAGATGAAATTCTGTGTGATTTCATACCCATGGACATTTTCCATGTTTTGTTGGGGAGATCATGGCAATATGACAAAAATTTCATACATGATGGGAGAAAAAATACTTACACCCTTGAGAAGAATGGTTGTACGCATATGTTGTTGGAAATAGAAGATAAGGAAGTGAAGGAAGAAGCTAGTTTGAGTATACTTCTCATGAGTAGGAAGGAATCTTTAAAGGAAGAAGAAGATCCCTAGTATTGTAGTCCGACGATAGGAGAGATCAGTATATCTCTTGAAATGAGTTTTAAAAATGCTCATTCTTGTGGGGAAGTGATGCAGAAGACATCCCAGGAAGAGGTAAAAGAACCAGAGATTTTTGAAACTAAAATTTTGTGTGTGGTAGCAGGTGCAATAGAAAGATGGTCATTGGAGAGTGTCAAAGAGAAGGAGAATGGGCATAATCCAAGCTCTGTTCAAGGAGAAAATAAGTAAGAAGAGGCCTGCATAGTTGTGATCTAGAGAAATGTCCCAGAGGAGCATTTAGATTCAGCACTCATTCAATGGGAGAAGGAATTAGAGATGCTAGAAGAATGGTTAAACCATCCAAAGGTAGAACAATATTACTATAGGGATGCAGTCCTGAAGGATAACAAAGGGGACCTTCAGGAAAGAAAAGGTCCTCAAGAAGTAAAGTAGAAGGATGAGAAACAAATGGGTAGCATCAGTAGAAACCTGCAACAAAGTGATTATCAAGAGAGTGAGAGAGAGTTGCAGAGAAAGAACTCAAAGGATGAGATGGACAGGGAAAACATGAAGTTGAGAGGGTTGATAGAATGATCAACCAAGGAGACCAAAGAAGAATGCAGTAATACAGTAGGTGAAGCCCTGCAATGTGTGATTTGGAGACCAGGAGAAAAGCCTACAACAATAGGATAATAGGAACAACAACAAGGGAAAGAGGCAATGAGAAAATCCCAATTTAAGGTTTGGGACCCAAGAGGACTTCAACTGTAGTAGCAATAGGGCCATGAGCAGGAGCTCATGATTTTCTCAGCTGAGGAGTATGATCCAGGAGCACCATCATCATTATTGAAGAGGTCGAGTGGAGGACAACTTAGCACCTAGCGCATGCGTTTCAAATCATATTTGATCCCAAGGAGGGCACGTCATTTTGATATTTTGAAAATATTGTAATTAAGGATATTTTAATGTTTGGAGGCTTGATCCATTTCAGGAGATTGTAGGAGATTGTATTTTCCTTAATACAAGATAAGATTGAACAGATATGGAGCATCAACTCATATCTGAATGTAAATACCATTTATTATAATAGGGTTAAGTAAGAGAATGTCTTAACTATGACATGATAGCATTAAGGTAGTTTGGAGGGAAGGCTTGAGAAGCCACTCCATGTATATTTATATGTCTTGTGTGCCCAAATGAGGTCGTTGATCATTATCTTAGATAGTTGTTGAATTTTATTTGTATTTTTCTGCTAGCCATTGTAGAGAGCTACAGAGAGTTGTATGAATCCATGTACATATTGGTTGAAGGAATACAAATAGACAGGTTTGATTCCAAATGTGTGGTGTTCTCTATTTCTGAGTTCATTGGGTACATGTGATGTTTATTTATGCTCTCTTTGTTTTATGTGTTTCATATGCATGAGTATGCTTTTCATGGTTAAGTGTGGAAACCTTTGATGTTTTTGTAAGTTTCAATTGTTTCTCTTCTAAGAGTTCTAGTGCAAGGAGTGCATAGTGCCCACAAGGAGTGTTTAGGCTGAGTCAAGATTGAATTAGAAGCTAAGAAGAGGTAGCGTGAAACTTTACAGTCAGAGTGAAAGTAGTGCATAGTTTCTCAGTGGAGAGTAGAGTTCGGAGAAGACCAATGCAAGGCATGCGTCGGGCCAACACTTGGTATAAGTGTTGAGGAATTCTTAGAAGAGACGAGGGAAAGGAGTGCGTACGGGAGGTTTTCACAAAAATATCTAAGTCCAAACTTTCCTGAAGTCCAAAGGATGCAAGGAGTGCACTAGAGATCTGAGATACCTCAAATATTTAAAATCTCATAAAGGATAGCTTTGAAATCCTTAAGGAGGGGGAAGTTTACTTATTTTAAGTGTCAAGTGGACGAGATCCATTCAGGAGGATCTAGGATCTTTCATCATCATATGAATTGGATAAGTAGCACGGGTTTTATCCCTATGATTCGCCAATACTTCATGTTCGAGAGAAGTTGTGGATCGAACCCAAAGGAGGATTCATCAAGGATCGAAGACCAACAGATGAGATCCATTTGGGGATCGCGAGAGAGTTGAGATCCTTCAAATATAAAGGAAATGTGCAAGGGATAACCCTTGAATTCCTTCGAACTTAGTGTGATTGGGAGATTTTGAGTGTGGAAAAATTGGGATACCCGAAGTCCCGGAGGCCGGAGCAAATTGCGGTCATCCATATCCAAGGACACACATCAACATATTGCCGACTCCGGAAGACTAGAAGTCTGGGAGAATAGAGGGAAGAAGTGTTTGATCCCTCCAAAGCTCTGAAGCCTACAGTTGATCCTAGTCATAGATCAAAGGGGTACACGTGGAGGAAGGAGTAGTTCTTCAACACTTTTATTTTGGGGATATACAAGGGTTCTGGTTGTGTGAATATCAGGAGTCCCAAAGCTCGAAGTAAATCCAGGTCGCCCATCTATCGAGACATAGGAGTTGTTGATTTGAGTCCTCCGCAAGTTCGCTAGTCCGGTGCTCCGGAGGGTTTCAAGTGTTATACATCCGGAACTCCTGAAGCTCAGAGTCCCATAGTGGATCGTGTTCATTGGCTGACAGAGAAGCAGGGGCTCATTGATCTGTGGTCTGTGTGTTCATCGGTCCGACGCTCCAGCATAAATGTGGAGTGGTGCTATGAAAACCCCTGAATCCAAAAACCATGAATCTCATATCATTCGTTGATCTCATTAGAGAATAGGATCCATATGATCTACTTTGGATTTCAGCACTCCGAGATCATTCTGTGTTGGAACAAGAAGATGTGTCGAAGCTCAGATTTATGAAATTGATCTTTGCCATTGATTTGTGCGGACATTGTGGGTCGTTGATCCCTATTGTGGTTCAACACTCTGTTAATAAGGTGTTCGGAAGGATTGGATATTTTTTATGTTAAGATTCCTGAAGTGGGATAGCTACGTAGTCTTGAATTCTTTGGAGACTTGAGGAATAGTCCACGATTTTGGACTAGGGTTCCCGAGTAGGATTTTCTCTTGTCTGGGAACCCCCGAAGAGCAGATTTTGCATTCGAGTAAGAGAATTCAAGGCCTATGTAGTGAATTTGAGGGCTCAAAAAGAGCGTCTGAGTTGATTCATCTCCTGAAGTGAACGATCCTTAGACTAGGAGGTCGCGAGGTCTCTAGGAGTGGGAGGGGGTCTACATCACAAGGGTTACAAGGGTTTCCAATAATGTGTTCTTAAGTACCACTTGTAGTTATTGCGTGTATGATTATAATTACCACTTCTATCCATCTATCAAGAGAGAGAATCAACAATGAAGAAGAATATCGAATCAATGAAGATGTGTCAGTGTCCATTCAGTAATTGGAGCATGTGAAAGTCACAGATTGAGGTGTCATGTGTCAGCCTAGTCAGCAGAGACACATGGATATTTTATGTCAGTGGGTCCACATGGTTTAGTGACACATCATACCGGATCGAATCTTAGTAATGTGTGGAATTTGAAACCTTTCGGTGATCCGGTGACGGTGAATGTCAAGCCGACATCAGGCTTCAGCTGGCCCATGCTTTGCATTGAATTAGATTAATAAAAATCAAGATCCATAATAACACCATGATATCAACGATGATCGATTCATTTTTTATTGAACATTTATTGTTTCATTGATCAACAAACGATATTATTTCATCCACTAGATTAGGAGAGTAAGGAGCAAGTTCAAAAGTATTTGGGTAGTCTGGTGGTCCAAAAACCAGTGAGCACTTAGATAGGTAACCCTTGGTACTAGCGTATGGTCGCATGTGAATTAGTTCTTGGAGTTTAAGCACTCAAGGGGATAGGATCGGGGTTCAATCGCTTGGTCTCATAGAGGATTTGCACCGAGGGTGAGTTCTATGAGATAAGCACTGAGAATACTAGTGCAAGAACATAGTGTTACAAAGCTCTATTAAAGGAGGAAATTTTGGGCCCGTATAAGAGTTGAGTACAACTCAAGATATA
>ML790124.1:597219-614580 GCA_009831015.1 Picea engelmannii | reverse complement strand
TGTAGGTTGACTCATGGCTTTGGCCTGTTAAACCTTCCAACAACCAATGCTACATTTACCATTGACAGTTGTGCGACCTTTGACACCTGTATCAAAGACAGTTTTGAGTTTGAGGAGACGTTTTAAACATTGACATTCTTCTGTGATTTCGGAAGCTGAGAGTTCTTGGTGCTTATCATTTTAGCTGTCGAAAGTAAAGGCTTTCGACAGCTTACATCACATTGGAAATTAGCCATTAGCCACTGAAAGCTAATTTTTAGCTTTTCTTACATTCGGAGTACAGACTCATTTATTCTTACACAGCATAATAATACTTCACTTTTCTCTTTACGGATCTGTTCAAATCTTGAATGGCTTTTCAATCCAGGACCATCATTTGTATACCTGATTTAAAAACGAATTCAATTAGCTTATCATAACCTGAACTATGTATTTGCGTGCCAAGACAAATTCGAATTTCTCAACCATGCGACTCACCATTTGGCTTGCAATAGGTCACATTTCTATACAACTTAATACTCTGATGTTGTCTATGTGTTGAACAAATACAAAGTTTTTGGTAGTCTCTCTCCTCGTGGCATGAACTAATCCTCGTGATGCGAGCTATCTGATGGACATCTGCACTATATTCTCGACAATTGTATATTGTCCATTTGATCATCTCTTGGCCTTTCCTCTTCACAGTTGTTCATGGACAGCAAACCTCTAGATAGCATCATGAAGCTCAGGCTAGGTTTCTCCTTGGTGCACAGCTGTATTAAGAAACCTTATAGTAGCTCAAAACAATAAGATGTGATAATATTGTCAATATGATGAACATAAAACTTTAACTACTTTGTAGGCTTCTCCTCCATGTAGCTTAGTCTAGGTACTTCATGTAGCTTAGTCTAGGTACTTCATCATTGGCTCTTGACTCGTAAATTGATGATATTGTATGCATGTTAATGTGTTATTCTTTGACTGCAGGTCACATATAGCTAGAGCATGGGAGCAGAAGCTATCCTTCGGGCCTAAAACTTAATAAACACACAAAAATCCATATTTTGGAATACAGGTCAAAAGAAACTATGGACAAAAAATGATCAACGGGAGCTTGATGAAGGGTTTGGCAGTTGTGAAAATGGCCAAAAGACCTAAGAAAATGACAAAGTCAAATAGAGAGTAATGAGGACAATCTCAAAAATACCGTTGTATTTTTTATCGCTAACACAAGGGATAAATAAATCCATAGACTTAAACGTTAAAGAACTAAAGGTTTTATGAGACTCTAAAATCATCATTAGGCAAGTAAGTAACATTATACACTACAACTCTCCCCGCCTAAGTAATTATCAACAGGAAGTGCACAAACTAGTAGAACATTCTGAAGCCTTCAACTTTACAGCGATCCCAGAGCAAAGAATACTCTTGTTGATTCTCTGGCCACTGCTGCCTCAAGGATATCCCCTTTAGAAGACTATGAAGCCTCTCACTGTGGAACTACTCTACAAACCATTGGTGCCCAATAATATTTCTAATTGGAAGGTCTTTGAAGGATATGAACAGATCATAAACTTCTTAACCAATCACGAAAATTTTAAAGACTTGGCTATTGATGATGAAGTATTCCAAAATCAAATAGTAGAAACTGATCCCCATGAACAAAGAGTAGAAACAGATCAATAGAATGACAAACCAAGGTTTCACACGATACCGAAAGGGGTAGCCAATTTAGAGAACCTCTTTGACTTAAGGGAAAGATTTAAAGGGTCAACAAACACAAAGATAGGGATTTCCTGTCCCATGTACGAGAATGTAAACCTAGGAACCCTAGAAAACCCTAAAACTATAAATCTAGGCAAGACAGTGTCTAAAGAAGAAAGGAAGGCCTATCTCAAACTTTTCAGAAAATATCAAGATGTTTTTGCATGGTCCTACAGAGATCTGAAGACTTATGATATTCGTATCATTCAACACACGATCACGTTAATACCTAGAGTAAAATCCTTCCAACAGAAGATCTGAAAGTACCACCCATCTCTGGAACCCCTCAGGTGTCAGAAGTTAAAAAAATTACTAGATGTTAAAACTATCTTTCAGGTTACACACTCTACCAGGGTAGAAAATTTGGTTTCGGTCAGAAAAAATTATGGGCAGATCCACCTATGTGTGGATTTCATAAACTTCAACAGAGCATCCGAAAATGACAATTACCCAATCCCATCGATGGAGCAACTTTTGCAGACAATGTATGGTTCTGAGGTTTTCTCCTTGCTGGACGGTTTTTCAGGTTACAACCAAGTTCTAGTTTCAGAGGAGGGCCGATTGAAAACTACCTTTCGAACCAAGTGAGGAACCTTTTCTTATAAACACATGCCCTTTGGGTTAATCAATGTAGGTGAATCCTTCCAAAGGGCCATGGACGTAGCTTTTCAGGAACTAATCAACAAATGTGTAGCAGTTTATTTGGACGATGTGACTGTGTATTCAAAGAATAGGGAAGATCGCATCCAACACCTAACCCAAATTTTTGAGAGGTGTAGGAAATACGGTATATCTTTAAACCCTAAGAAAACTATCTTTGGTGTCGAGGAAGGGAAACTAATAGATCATATTATATCTCAAGCAGAAATTCACATAGACCAAAAATGAATTAGGAAAATAGCCCAGCTTCCCTTACCCCACAACAAAAAGGCTATGCAATCCTTCTTCAGGAAAATCAATTTTGTGAGGAAGTTCACCCCCGATTTCATTGAAACTATAAAACCCTTACAAAAAATTATCCACAAATATGTTGAATTTAAGTGGGATAATGAACGAAAAAGTGATTTCAGCAATATTAAGACGGCCATATCTCAAGATCTAGTGTTGTGAAGTCCCGACTTTAGAAAATATTTTTTCCTCTATACTTTTGCCTCGGACCAATCGTTAGCTGCAGCATTGACTCAGAAGGATGATGACAACAATGAGGCGCCAGTCTCATTTATGAGCACTAACCTCCAAGGGGCCGAACTAAATTACCCTTCTATAGACAAGCAGGCTTATGGGGTGTACAAGGCAGTAAAACATTTCAGATCTTACATTTTAAAAAACCACACCAAAGTCATTGTACCTCATCCTGTAGTCTGATCCCTATTAACTCAACAGGAGATGGGGGAAAGAAGAGGAAATTGGATGGCAGTGGTCCAAGAATTTGATCTAGATATAAAACCTTCCAAACTGGTTAAAGGACAAGGATTATGTAAAATGGCAGTTGAAGCCCAGGACCAAGTAAATGAATACCCCGAGTGGGAGAATGAATTGGATTTATGGTGTAGTGAAGCTTTATATGTTCCCCTAGGGCAGGAGTCTTGGTATGGGAAACTAACTTATCTCATGTATCATGGGACTTGCCCAGAAAACCTAAACCCTAAAGAAAGGAGAGATCTCAAACTAAAATTGACACAATATCGCATCATAAATTCGGTGCTCTTCCGCGTTAATTATGATGGGGTACTTTTAAGATGTCTCGAATGTGAAGATACAAACAAGGTTATGAATGAGCTCCATGATGGTCCTGCAGTTGGACACTTTGCAAGGAATACCACCACTCACAAGATACTGAGAGTCGACTATTATTGTCCTACTCTACTTAGAGACGCTCACACACACACTAGGAACGGTAAAACTTTTCAAATGAGCGTGGGGAGGGAAAAGAGAGTAGCTATCCCACTCAAACCTGTTTCCATCTCCATACCATTCAAGCAATGCGGGTTAGCTGCCATAGGAGAAATTATATCAAGTTCTTCAAAACAACGTAAATACATACTGAACGCCACGGACTATTTCACGAAATGGGCAGAGGTTGTCCCTCTGACTCATATAACGAAAAGGTGGTAATCCAATTCATAGAACAACAGTTGATCACAAGGTTCGGTATGCATTATGTTCTTGTTTTTTATAATGTCACTTACTTTTCTTCCACCCTATTAACAGAATTTTCTCTAGACAAAGGAATCATAATCAGATACTCTGCAAACTACTATCCACAGGGGAATGGAGTGGCAGAATCAACCAATAAGAACCTAGTGAGGATATTAAACAAAATAGTTGCAGACAACAAGAGGAATTGGCATAGTTCACTTCATAATTCCTTATGGGCCTATAGAGTAACACCCAAGGAAGATATAGGGAAATCTCCATACTTTATGGTATATGGACAAGAGGTCATTCTCCCAAACGGGCTATATCTTCCATCTCTTTAGATTGCTCAGGGTTCTAGAGGACAACCCTCATTAATTATTCAACAAAGAATTTATACCCTCCTCATGCTGGAAGAATAAAGGGAGAAATCAAAATCAAAGTTCATTGCTCTTCAGCAGATAGTTAAAAGGTGGTTTGACAAGCATAAGGCCAAAGAAAAAAATTTTGAAGTAGGATACTTAGTCCTAAAATGGGACAAAGCGAATGAGCCGAAAGGAAAACATTTGAAGTTTCAGAATCTTGGGCTCGGAGCTTTTCATGTAGTCTAGAAACTTGGGGTAGGCACGTATAGGTTGCAAAATTTGAGGGGGGAACCTGACGCCCTCTCCGTGAATGGACAAGCCCTAAAACAATATTTATGTTAAAAAAAAAAAGGTGTGTGTTTTAATGTTATTTTATTTCTTAGGTTGATCACAGAGCCCTTTATTTTTATTTTTTTTCTTCTTTTTATCATGTTGTTTGTGCTTTGAAGTTGTGTTTCTCAAGGCATCAGTTGACCTTAATCAATACAGTGTAGCAAACTCTTCTCCTGAATAATGCTTACATACAAACACAAGAAATGATGGGTGAATTGTTGTTGTCTTAAAGGAATTATGTATTTAACCTTTGCAAATAAACAACCTTAGCAAGTGATGAAGTGTCCACATGGTGGTCTGGTAAAAAACTAAAGGGAAAGATGGTAAGATGGAAAGGACCGCATGCCCCTCAAGACAAAGTTAGAAAATTTTCACCTTAACCATCTCATCTTGCAGATAACAGACGTCATCCTCTCCCACTCGCTCAGGGAATTCTGTCGAAATAAATCAATTATATCAAATGAGTGAAAAGTAGGAGAGGGTATGCAGATAAATCCCTCAGGCATATGGACGCTCGATGTTAATGGAGCAAGGTCTGTGACGTCGGGGTGACTCGGTCGGGGCTATGGATGTTCGTTGGCAGCAGAGCAACATCGCAACAAGTGAATGATGAAAACTAAAGTCCTGGTGCCAGTGAATTCTTTACTCAACTCTTGTCAAAAGAGAGCATGGGTCATGGTTAAAAGGAACGAAGGTGGGATAAAGGTTGAAACCACACAGGCAGGCTCAGATTCACCAATCGGGGGAAGTGGAAACGCAAGGATAGAAGAGACTCTGATAAAAACAAACCATTCAAGTTCTTAACTAACTTCTACATCAGCTAAACCTGGGGAAGGAACAGAGATTCAGATTTCACCCAGTAAATCACCATTTTTTGAGCACTCAACACACCCTAAAAGCCTTATGAAATTTTGTCACTTTTTGGGTACCACTTGTTTTCTACACTGTCTGAATTGATTTCACTTTGGAAAATAATTTATCTTCGTTTTGTTTTCATGACTCTTATCATCAAGTCTAGTCTTTTTTAACATGTTAACGGCATGTCTAAAAGAAATTAACACCCAAATTGAGAATCAGCAGCTGACACTGCACCTAATGCACTCAGGTTCGGCATTGAAAAAAAATCAATCAAGTAAAGGAACCACACAGTTACAAAATTCGTCGAGTGTCGATCCTCAATCAACGTCGACATAAGGTGGGGTTGGTTTGCGTAAGTTATTCACACAAAGTTTCAAAAGATAGTCGATCCCCTTTGGCATCGGCAAAAGGCAGGAAGGATAGACATTGAAAAAGGACATAAAGAAATCATCGATAGACGATGACCAATGCACTTTATCGAGGTTGGGGAAATCCAGAAAATTTAAAACAATCATTTTTGTCCTCGACAAAGCATATCGATGATCATCGATCCCCGATGCGTTTTCGGCATCAGAACTTTTTTTAGAGAGTCGACCCAAGAGCACTTGGGTAGGTTGATCATCGATCATCGATCCTTGATACTTGTCGGTGTCGAAAAAATAGGATTGGGTTTTAGAATGTATAGCTTAAATTAAGTCATGATTATGATTAACACGAGTAAATGAAGTCACTAGTCTCGAATGCCACATGTCTTTACCACGTAAGGTGTTTGTACGACCTAGTTTCGTCCCGAGTCATTTTTTAGGTTCTTTGGGTCCCAGTCACGCCTCCTAGTCAGCTTTTCCACGTCATCTTTGTACAGAAAGATAGATCGGCGTTGGAACTTTTGAAAGGAAATATCAACGAAAAAATTTGAATCACAGTCCCGACCCCCGATCTACCAACAAAACTAGCGAAACGATGGGATGTTTGCAGCGTAAGATATGATCATATTTGGACATTTAATAGACCATTTAACATCGATCCCGCATTTATTTCTACCTCGTGCACTAATTAGACAACAATATTTTGAAATCACCGATAGACCACATTACCACCCCCGCCTGCGCCATCAACCCACGATGAATTTAAATTTAAACATATTTGAATATATGGTGGCAGATTTAATGAAATTACACTCATAAGCTGGTGGCGACAAGGTAAGTTCATTCCTGTTTAAATCTCTAGAACTGTTTTGAACAAATTCATTCCGCGCACAAGTTGAATTCTATAGCATCGAAGGAGCAGAGCGAATGTCTCGAGACTGTACCGACCCTTTGATTATCAAAACCAGGTTTAACAAGCTGCAGAGGTATGTATTCAAGTTTGTCAATTCGTTTCTCGTAATATATGCATCTAGTTTTCTTGCACAATCTATAAACTATGTTATAGATGCAGGTAAGATGTCACCGAGAAAACCAACCATCATATACTCGACGAGAACCCCCAAGATGAAAGAATTTAAAATAGGTGAAGGTTCTTCTCTAGGGACCGTCAGGGAGTTGGAGTACACACCCAGGGCGAAGCCTGTCATTAAAACAACAACCAAGAAATATTTTTTCCAGCCTCCGGCCTTTGGTGATACAGAGGAAAGCACCAGATACAAAGTAATGCTCCCACAATGGGGGGATATTTTCAACGGAATTAGCCAAGAAGAATACCCAGGGTATATCCCTGACAGTGACCCGTACGTAAGGGCGCTCAATGACCAGGTGTTCCCAAACATATGAAGGTCATATTTACACATGGTGGTAAGAAGAACCCCAGTTTTCCCCTGCATAGAGTTTATGATATGGCTCATCAACCATACGGACGGGCAGAAATTCTTGATCAATGATGATAATGGGAGATGTGTCAGATTTCTCCTCCTGACAGAAGTCTAGAAATACTACAAGCTCATGGACCCAGAGGAGCAGCTCAACACGGACTTTGTGGTGAAGTTATATGATTTCCATGACACCAGCCATTTGATGGCCTCAGGGTGCAAGGAGGACACAAGGTTCACTAACCGGAGAAATGGCTCGTATAGAATGATTAACCTGAGGGAGAAATACATCTATTTGATGGCTCTCATATGTCAATTATATGGAGAGAAGAATTTCTCCAAGTTTTCGTAAGCATGTATGTCTTTGGCATACACAATGGCAATCTTTGGGAGAAGCTTCAACTGGGGAGCGATAATCTCAAAACAATTAAGCATATGTGTATAGCAGGCTCAGACGTCAAAATAAGGGGAGGCACCCACTTTCTACATGGCCTTGTACATTCTCGATGTCATGTGCGCAAGGAACGTCTTTGTTAGCATGAACTTAATTTGGCATGTTGTTGAGCTCCCGGTCCATGTCTACTTCAGCATACTATGGAAGAACAGGTAAAAGATATATTACTCACTCATATGCGATGAATTCATCACCCGTATTCATTTTATTATTTTTAAGAAGGAATTCCCAAGATTATGTGCGACGGCCAAGAAAATGGTAGAAAACGTAGGCCATTGGTATTTAGATGAATTATCAACCTACATCAAGGTGTTTGAGGCCACTAGAGAACCACATATCCCACATGATCATGTCCTATATTGGCTCGTTGTGGGATAAATTTGCTATCAAACTATCCTATAGGGATACAATGCCACATTGGTCAAGGATAAGAAGCGGGATTTCATACCCTCCAATTTTCATATAGGGTTTTATCTGGTAAAAGATATTGCTCAAGCCAAACAAGAAGGGTTGATCCAACTTGAATTCAGGTTCCCGACAGGCAATTCTGCAAGCACGACCCTAAAGGCATGGTCCTCCAACATGTTGCACATGCATCATCCTGGTGGCCATATGCTCATGATAAGTTTGAGGATGAAATTTTCACAAAATGCACCTAGGACTGGGACGAGGTGGTGTAGAGGATGGCCAACGCAAACATGACCAGTTTCAAGGCCATGAGCATGGAAGAACAAGTGGAAACAATAGAGTGATCGGATCAAGAGGCCCTCAAAGCCAGGGAAGAAATCAGAGTGGCAAAGACGGCAGAGGCATAGAGAAGAGGATTTTTCTTGCTAGAAGGGGCACATACAATCATTGATCAATTGAAAAATGACCCTGATCTGATATAAATGATGAGGATTCTCATTGATGACCCAATCGAAAGCCGAGGGGAACCAAGTGGCCTAGAGTCAATGCAGCTTAAAGAAATCGTCAGGTTAAAAAACCCTGAAGTGCCACCATCACAGATCAGATCACCAGGGGAAATTTCAACCCAGCCTGAGATAGTGAGTACATCAAGGAGAATGGGTGTACCAAATCCCTTGTTCAATTTGATAACCATCTACGATGATGAGGAGATTTCAGAGGTGTCCCTGGTCACTCTAGTGCAAATTACAGAAGAGAAGGAACCTGAGAGAGCATCCACATCAGGTCTCGGTGGTCTAGTTCAGAGTCATCTACAGATTGAGCATGAGGCAGAAATTTCCTTAGACACCGATCCACTCGACATACCAGGAACCCCAATGGACATCTCGAAGGATGAGTTAGGAGCGGGCGAACAAGAAGAAGAAATTTGACAACGGGAAATCAGAATTTCAACATTCGATCATCAAGTAAGTACTGAACCTACCCCTGATTCCTCATTTTTGGTCGGTAACTTACCACCCTGTGAGAAATAACCAGAGTTCGAGCCATCAGGACATACAGAATAAGTGCAGGAACCCATCCTTGAACTGATATACACAGTCAGGAGCCAGGGAAACACTCTAACTTGGGGAGAATAACCAATCCTCGAACCTGTTGATGAGGTCGCCAGTATACAAGCAATCATCTACGACTGAAAGAGGAAATCCATCATGAAGAGAACCACTAAGAAGAGGAGGTTTATGGTGGACAGTTCGATCCTCTTCACCACAGAGGAGAAATTTATCAGCACAGAGCATGCCAGGACTTATGAGCTTATCGACGCAGCGATGCCGATCACAGATGCTACCCTGGATAGAGAAAGGAAATATGAAGAGGAGTTGGTCATTGCACTAAAGGAGCTTGAGAATATGTTCCATTTGGAGAAATACTATCAGGACTCCACATAGGCCATGGTGTTTTTGAGAGATAAGTTCCAAGATGCCTACAGCAAATTCACAAACGAACGACACCTTTACACTGCAGTGATAGAGGACTTCCAAGAAGACACTCTTATGGTGCTAGCGACCTGCAAATATGTGGAAAGATGGTACGAGAAGGCCCACCAAGCAGTGGAAATAATTGATTACATCAGCACGGTTCAAAAGGGATGAGATGAAATACATCGATCTCCCAGAATTCGGCTCACTGAGGATTTTGTCAACTTGCATGACATAGTCAAACAACATGCAGAACAAGACTCAGAATGGACTGCAGAGATAGCAAAGGTGGTGAACATGGTGCCAAGATAAGTACAGTAGTTCATGGAGCACCCGATCAATGCTCGAACATTATTACAACAGTTAAGTGTCAATATAGTCAAGTATCGGGCACGGACAGTAGAAGTAAAGGAGATCCTTTCAACCCCGATGGACCAACACATATTCTCATATGCCAACACATGTGAGAAATTATTTGTCTAATGGTCAGAGTATGAGAAGAATCATCCACTTCAGTGAAACCATTCGATGACTCTTATAAGACAGAAGTATGGAAGCACCATGTGGCGATGTTTTGTTTTACTTAGCTTGCACTTTCAATAGTTATTTTTAGTTACTTTTAGAAAGGGTCGATGGTTTTTGAAAAGTCCCTCATTTTTGGAATTGTAAAGAACTATTTTGAACTACCTCAATTGAGAAGTCTTGTTTAGGACCGGAGACAAACTTTTGTTTTTCATCAAAGGCGTGTGTGATTGGATTTGAGGAGGAATTACTCCTGACTCTTTTTCATGGATGGATGCTATAATGAGTAAGAGTTTTTGAATCTATTGATAAGTTAGTTGATTCAATGTTTTTATGTAGTTCTTGTTCTGATTGATGGAAATAAAATCGTTGTGTTAATGTGTGATTAATGGTTAGAGCTAAGGAAACTATTTTTCTTGCCATCATTTTATTACATCTATGTTTTCTTTCGATAATTGAAATACTAGCAATTTGATGTATTAATATTAGGCATGTCACAGGTGTGAAAATATTTGTCTGCATGCTCGTGCATGAGGGTTATCCCAAGATCAACCATCTTTAGTAGTTAAGGTTTCCCCCTTTTTTACCCAGCCGGTTTATACCAGCACACATCTTTTAGCAAACCCACCTAATAAAAGAAAATACAAAAGAGAATGTTTAAACTGAAAAAGGAACTTTCATAAGAAGACGTCATGTCAATCACTACGCAAATCCCATTGATTATTTATCTGGATCAATAGATATGGAGAACCATTCCACTATCAAATGTTGCAGAGCCTAATTGGGCCTCGGTGGCGATTTTGGTTCCTGTTGTTTAGTAAAAGGGATTTAGGACCCCTCAACACATCCATCCCATCGGCCTGATTCTAAAGTAGAAGTGGGTCTTTCTCCATGAGGTAATGAGTATGGGTATCATGGTATGTGTCACTCTGATATTCGAAGCATTTGAATATGTGCACTCAACTCTCTTTTGTTTCATGACATTTGCTTAGAAATTATTCTCTTTAACGTGTTCATACCTGGGGTGGGTGACAAAGTTCCCTAGTAATTCGGTTCCCTTAGGGATGATTTTCCACTAGGTGGTTCTATGAAAGGTCATCGTCCATCCATTCCATACGTACCACTTTTCATCAGTATCCCTCTCATCTTCCCCTACCTTGGTTTGGGCATTGGGTTTGCCAAAATAGTAAGGATTGTACCTTGCCTTGTGGGAAGAAGGGGATAAAGACCCAGAGGGTAAAAGTAGCTGGAAAAATTTGAAATCCAAAATGAAACCTTGAGATGCTTCGCTCAGGGATTCATGAGAAAGAAATAATTGGCTTCTCAGTAAGAAAAGGGGACTGGTAAAATAAAATAAAACTCAAGATCTAGTTAGTGGATAGGAGGTCCCATCATGAGTCGGCCTATTAGGTCCATGTGCATGTGGCAGTATGACACTACCATCTAGCTGGTCACCAAACCAGGGTAGTGGCTCTTGGTGGCATAGCCAAGAGAAAGGGGGTCTCATCACAATCTAGCCTTCTCATTTCCATGAAGTGCTTGTCGGTAACGCTATCACCATTCGTCACCACGCTAGGACAATGTTCCCCAACTATTCTCTTGAAAAGAAAAAGCAATAATACAAAGAATAAAAGGCATTGAATGGGATAAGAAATAATAGCGTCCATGACAAGGTGCAACTCACCCTCTACAGAGGCACCCATAGGTAAGACCGACATTTCCCTCTTATCAATGCACCCCTTGCCCAAACATACCCTACACAATTTCATACACTTTCATGACCTAGATTGGTCTTCACCTAGGAAACACCCCAAACTTGAGGAGGATTATCCCAATAGGATATCCTAAGACCCTCTCCAAACCTGGCTTGTTAAACTACATAACGTCTTTGAGCATTTGGTTGGGTAAATGGGGTTTGATGCACATGTTTGGGTAATTTCATTATTGGATGTGATTGACATTGTTATGATCCCTCTGACTTATAAGCCCATGGAGGGCATACTTATTGTTGTTGCAGGACCATGCCTGGTGGACAAGTACATATGGGGATATTATCTCGGACCTCCATGGGGCTAAAAATCCCACTAGATGGATGTTGTGACCCCAACCAGGGGAAGAGAGACACCAGAGGCTTGCACCAGAGAAAACGAAGGATGTTGCACCAGAGACACTTTGGAAAACCTTGACCTAGGGGGATCTTTCTCTCCCCCATGAACATTGGCCTTGGGAGGCCCATGACGTCACCCTTCTAACCCTAGACGTCATCCAACATCAGATGGACATTATGGAGGTAGTTGTGTGCTAGATGGCATGTGTGGAATCATTCGAAGACCTTGGAAAACCTAAAGTTTTTCTCATGGAGCCTGACGTCCGACTTATGAGGCCCAACGTCACCCTGGGAGGGCATGATGTCACATATATAGGACATTTTAGGGTTTAATTCTTTGAATTTATGAAAAAACTAGATTTTTGATGTAATTTGGCCATGTGAGACTTTTCTGACCTAAATTTTAATTAGAGGTCATTGATATTGTATAAATAGAGAGAGAAAACTCTCATTTTTTCATCATCTTTCACTCACACAAGTGTGAGGTCTGAAATTTGGCCCTCTTTAAGGGTTATTGGTTGAAATTAATAGGTGTGCAACTTCTTGGAGAGGCTAATATTGGTGTATTTTGGCATTTTTTCATGGTGGAAAGTCTTCAACTAGGGTTTGTTGCTAGATTATTTTTGATGAAGTAAGTAAACCTGCAATTCTTCATTTTATTTTGAATGGTTTTGGTGAATTTTTGTGTTCATATCAATGATTATGAAATTTCTAGTTTGAAACCCTAGGAGAAAAACATATGTTACTATATTTTTCCTTATAATTTTCCACCTACTTGAAATTGCTAGAGAACACTTCTTTTGAAGTATACACTAGAGCCCTACCATTGTAGCACTCTAGTAACATTACCTCATTTTCTTCATATATTTTACTTCAAATTTGATATAAGGAAGAAGGAAATTGTCAAGGCCTAAGGTTACTTATTTCCTAGCAATCATTCCTTCTAGAGTTTAGACATTGAGGCCTTAGGTTACTAACACCTCAATCATCTCATTCATCCCTTTAGATTATTTATTATCATTGTTGTTTTCCTCTAAACTTTGTTTTTGCTAACCTTGATTATGTTACCCTTTTAAAAGGCACTAGTCCACTCCTCACAAGTGATAGATTGATCAAACAACTCTTAAACTATTTTCCCTAAGACTTCTACTAACTTCTACTGACTTTAAGCTAGACTAACTCACTAATTAATTTGATGTTGTTGAAACATATTGCTACAACCATCTATAACAGCAGAAAATTCATCCTAAAATCAATATTGAAAGATGATTAGACATTACCATAATTGCTTCTGATAAATGTTATCATTTTTTCAACCTAAGGCTAGTGTTTCTTGTCATTCTTAAGAATTATTAAAGCACAATTGTTGTGGTTGTTGCTAAATATTCATTGTTGTTGTAAATATTTACATTGCTTAAGTTCTATATCAGCTTGTTTATCTTTCAGAAGTTTATGGTTTTATCAAGCATTAACATCGTATAGTACTTGTAAATTGCATTTTGTTTCTATTTGTTGTCTTGTTCTCAGAAGGTACACCTAATTTATCTTTTGCTTCATCTTACTAAATCTTTGGAACTTTTGATTTGGGTGACATGTGAGAGGGGTGGGAATTTCTTATAGCTTTTACCTTAGCCTTCTCAAACCCTCAGGTCACTGGGGACATCTCCCCTAGGGTACTGTGACATACTCCTAAATAGAAAGAGGTTTCCTATTAAGGTGACAGTGATAGGGCATCCTCCCTGTTACGCATATTCAGTATCGACTTGCCTTTGGCTTTAGGCAAGTACAAATTCCGCAATAACAGATACCACCCACCTTCCATCACTTCTTATCTAAAATAAAAGTCTAAGGTTCAAGAAGTTAAAGATCACATCAATCATCAACAACAAGTTCTCCAACTCTTAAAGGACAACCTGACCATGGCACGAAATCGCATGAAACAACAAGCAGATCATCATCGTAGTGAAAGAAGTTTTGAAGAAGGGGATTGGGTATTTTTAAGAATGAAACCATACAAACAGATGTCCCTCAAGCAAGCTAAGAAGGATAATAAATTATCACCAAAGTACTATGGCCCTTATAAAGTGTTTCAAAATATTGGTACTATGGCAAAAAAATTGGAGTTGCCTGCATCTTCGCGAGTTCACCTAGGTTTCCACGTTTCATGCTTAAAGAACGTTATAGGTGACGAGATCTCAGTTCAAACTATATTTCTAGAACTTGACAAGGAAGGAACAATAATATTGGAGCCTGAAGCTATCATTGACACAAGAATTCGCCAGGTAAGGAATAGATCAATTTCAGAATATCTCATTAAGTGGAGGAAACTACCTGCTGAAGATTCCACTTGGGAAGATGATTCTTTTATAAAGAAGAATCCAAAATTACTCAAGCATTGTGGAAAAAACTTTTCTGAGGGGGGGGCATGCTAAGCCTTAAATAGTGGCACACTACCCCTTAATTGGGGCATATTACATTAGTAATGTTATTTTATTTATGTCAGCTTGGATCGATTAGTTGTAATTTTACCTCCTAGTCTCCTATGTATACCAAGGAGACCTTTTCATTTGGAATCATCTTGTATTTGGAAATTTATGTGGTGTATAAAGAGGCTTCCCCCTCAAAGAGGCTTATTATCTGAAATTCTCTCCTTTTCAAGACGTTGAGTACTTATTATGAGGTTTTTTAATGCTATTTTGATATTTGGTTCTTAACACACAAACAAGTATAGGACATAGGGCCTTGGAATAGGATTTTGTGAGTAAACTTCTCCAAGGCTATTAAACTAAACATATGTGTCTGAACAGGGAGTGGTGAAACCCATTGTGTAATTAGTGACGTTAGGAGGCTTCACTCACACTGGAGTTAAGCACGAGGTTGCACGAAGTTAGTTACTGAGATATCCCTCTAATACCTTCTTCGTGTCATAGATATTTATGGGGTTATATTCATATTTAGGGGTCTTTCTAGTACCTTTACCTCCATGAGAAGCAGTGCTTTCAAAATTTCAAGCTTTGTTACCCTACCCATACGGTGGACCGGACTTAATATTTTTCACCTACGCATTGGTTATATTGTGGTGACTCTAGTTTCTTGACATAGGTAGCCACATAGGTTAGTTGCGGGGGTTAATCTGCAGGTACCCTAATTCAGATAAGGGTCAGACAACACACTTCCTTTATGGAGGATTTCCTCTTTGGGGGAATCTAACCACGTTGTTAATGTTGGATTACTGAGAGGAGGGGTGAATCAGTAATAGTGTAATTATAATCCTTTTTCTTCAAATGCTATATCAATGTAGAATTATTATCCAATAATGAGCTGTAAGAAATAAAAAATCACACACATACACAGTACACCAGTGTTTTACGTGGAAACCCAAATCGGGAGAAAACCACAGAATGCTTTTTCATATATGTCTTGAAGAATTACATTCATTGGAAGCACCAACTTCCTTTGTTTTCCAGCTGCAACTAGAAGGAGACTCCAACCCCCTAGTTTCTCGGGCTACAACCTAAGGGAAGCTCCAACTCTCCAATTCTCTGGCTACAACCCCCAATGTTCTCTGGCTACAACCGGAAGGTGGCTACAACCACCTATCCTTGCCCTGTCCTGCCACCCTGAAGTAGAAGTAGAATGATGGAACCACTGTCACACTATCATTGTGAGATATACCGCTGCAAACCTGTACCAAAAAATTTGAACCATGCATCAACATGTACTTCAACCTGTAATCAACCTGTACCATAAAAAAGTGCATCAACCCTGCGCCAACCTGTAATCAACCTGTACCATAAACAAGTGCATCCAACCATGTATGAAGTATGTACCAATCATGTGTCAAGTACTCATCAACTATGACTCATCAATATGTACCAACATCATCAACTATACACCTCATGTATGTGCGTCAACTCATCAACTACTTGTCTTAACCATGTACTCAACATCTAACACAACCAAAAGCCCTCATCAATTTCATCATCCAAATCTGATTTGTAGCTCTATAATAGACCTGGTGTATATGATCACATTCATGCAAACCTTCATTAACTTTAAAAACAAGAGACTAGCATTTTCATCAAACTTTTCTTTAGTCTCACATGCCTAGTTTTGGATTAGTCAACAACCCTAACTTGAAGTAATCTTAACTTTGAACCTGTAATGTATAAATATCCAAAACTGATAAAAAAATGTTCTTCAATGTGTTTAATGGAATTCCTCCAAGTTTCACTACTTGGAACCTCTCAGAAAAGGAGTTATAGCAAAAATGGCATACCTTGTTGAATTCAAGCTTATTCTAGAGAGCGACCTTGTAGAGCGTGCCCCGTACAAAATATTTGATGAAATAATATGAAATCATTACAAAGCATACTATAGATTGTACCATAACTAACACATTTGGTCTCACTGAATTTGGAGCTGTTATGAATACTTTATGACGTTTTTACCCGAAACACCTGATTTTGACTAGTTTCGGGACTGGCCACAAACCCTATTTTCCACGGAGTGTAACTCCCAAAATATAACGAACCACAAGATGAATGTTTTTTCACAGATACTTGGATATGTTTTCTCACTTTCATATCAATTTCACAGTCTGAATCATTATAGAAAAAAAATTATAGCGAAAATGGTGAGATGACCTGTAAATAACATACCTTAGAAAGCAACATCAAAAGAATTTATCCTTCCTTGCATTTCAGCCTTATTTTGTTCACCTTCACTCAGAATTCTAGTTTAGATATCCTTGGTTACCTCAGACACATATAGATATTCAATATTCTCAAATGTGATTCAAATGAGAGAGCCTTGCCTCTTATTTATACTCTCCAAGTAGCTTCCTTAAAAACATCTTCTAGGTCACTTGGCCCACTTTCCTTATTTTAGGGTTGGGTCCACTTCTGATTTCTCCATTAAATTTATTATTGAATTAATTTATTTTGTATTCACTATGAATTATAATACACTCATCACTTCACTTTATTATTTACCTTTTAAAATCGCGTAAAACACTTTGACTACTTTGACCTTTTGGGGCTTCTAGATGACATATGAGGGTCCTCCAACTTTGTAAGGCCATAACTCTCAAACCGTGAGGAGTTATGTGACGTTCTACATACCACCAGAAATGGCATGACATGTACTATCCATAT
>ML790124.1:559260-580347 GCA_009831015.1 Picea engelmannii | reverse complement strand
CTTATTCTCCCTTTTCTTTTGGTGGGAATCATATCCCTCAACCAACTCTTACGGTAGGAGGTTGGAATCCTCCTTCCTCTGGACCCAATCCTAGCTTCATTTTTCTAGGATCGCGTGCACAAATGAGCAGTCCTTCTACTTATTACATCTTGTCCATCTATCCTTCTTCCACTATGTCAATTCCTATGAATGATTTTTTCATGGAGGACCTCCTTTTGTCCTCTAGTGTTTCATCCAGGGAGAGTCGGTTTTATAGTATGGGCAACCCCCTTCATGGATTTCCTTCCTCTGAGGGAAACATATATCCTCACCTGAGTAACCCTTGTCATGTCGCTTTCTCTTCACAAGTGGCTTCCTCGGTTATTATGCCCTTACAACCCTTTATGAATCAGTTTGGAGGAGGATACCATCCTTCCAAACAAGTCCATGGTGTATACCAGAACCCTTTCTGGCCTGCAATCTCTCAAAACCATTATTTACTGGAACCTTGGTCTCAGATGCCGCAACCAGCCATTGTAAGTCATGTTGGAAGCACAAGTCCAATCACTGCGAGTCACACTGCACAAACATCACCAACCTCTGCTATTCACATTGAGAATTCATCACCAACCTCTGTTAGTCATGTTGGAGATAGGTCAACAACCTCTGTAAGCCATGTTGAATTCCAGCAACCAACAAATGCATGTCATGTTGAGGAGAACAACTCTAGTCACTACAAGTCACACTGCACATACATCACCAACCTCTTATAGTCATGTTTGTTATTCATCACCAACCTATGCTATTCATGTTGGGGATTCATCACCAACCTCTGTTAGTCATGTTGGAGGTTCGTCGACAACCTCTACAAGTCATGTTGAAGACAAGCTACTAGCCTCTGAAAGTCATGCTAGGAGCATGTCACTAGCCACTACAAGTCATCATAGGGGCATTCATACAATTGAGAAGCCTCGATGTATAGCATGTAAGACTAAGTTCCTTTGTAGGATTTTCAAAGGAGATCATATAACTCGTTTGTGCCCTGCCATTGCAGTGGTACAAGAAACGTGGTCCTTGTCTATTGGCCCTTTGTGTTCTAAGTCATCTTTGGTTTCCCAACATCCTAATCCTTCTTTGGTTGATACAGCGCTCGTATCGATGCAATATTCGAATGACACCACTCTTGTTTTGGGGAGTTATGTGTCTCTTGACCATGTTGTCTCACATCCTGTTCAACCAATGGTTTTGTCGACGCAATCTTCAGTCGACATCACTCCTTTTTTGGTGAGTTATGTGTCTCTTGACCATGTTGTCTCGCATCCTTTTCAACCAGCGGTCTTATCGATGCAATATTTGACCGACACCACTCTTGTTTTTTAGAGTGATGCATCTCTAGACCATGTTGTCTTGCATCTTATTCAACCAACAGTTGAAGAAGTGGTCGTGTTGATGCAATCTTCAGTCGATCCCACTCTTCTCTTGGAGAGTGACAAGTCTAAGGAAGTGACATTGCAGATGCAATATTTAGTCAATCCCACTCTTATTTTTGGGGATGATGCATCTTTTGACCATGTCCTTAGCATTTCTAGTCCTGTGACTTCTGAACAAGGGATCATTCCACTCTCTCTGAGTACACTCCCTCCAATTCCTAGGATGGTTTCCTTTGATTGGAATGATATTGTAGATGAAATATTCTCTGCAAGTGTTTAATCATCCTTGGCTTGGCAAGTTTTTGGATCTCCCAAGCTTGTGTCAGCCACCTGTGAGTTGTTGACTTTCGACAAAAGTTCTACATGAGATCCATGGCCTCCCCCATGATATGTTTCTTAGAACAACATCCTTGAGTCTCAGTTAAGCTCTTTTCAAAACTCCTTATACATGAAAAGATTATCGAGTGAACTTGTATCTTTCACACTCATTAAATGGATTTGAAAGGACATCTATTTGTTGTAATTTCAACCCTTTTTCGGACCAAGTAGACTACTTACGAAAAAGGAATACTCTAGTCACCATTGGCTAGAAGAGTTCTCTTGCGTATTATTTTATACTTTTTTCGGTCTAGGGGACTAAATCTACGAAAAAGGACATTATTTGGAGTTAGGTTGTAATTGCATTCCATCATCTTGTTTGAATTATTGAGCCTATTTTTAGTTCTCGATTTCTCGTTATAAGCCTCTTGCCTCAACAATTTGCATCACTAGCCTAGAAAGGACTTATTTATATTCTTTGCAGCTTGACACCTTGTACCCTAAGAGGAAACATCCCTCCGAGTGTTCATGCCCCGCATTCACTTCCTTGCATTCATCATAGGTATGTTCCTATATTTGGAGCCAGTTGATTACTCGCAACATTTGTTTCCTCTCCTGTATCATAGCATTTCTTTGCCTATGAAAAAACAAAAAAAGATGGGTGGGAAAAGAAGATTATCTCATATCAACAGCAGTTATGTCACCTTTGAACAAAGAACAAACTTTTGAGTCCACTTTCATCAAAATTTTGGGTTTAGCATGACCTTAGGAAGTTGAGCTCATTATTTAGAGTTTACTCCTCTGACTGGTTATTCTTCCAATCCCTATGGAGAGTTCGTTGATGCCTCCTGCATCATGAATTTTTATCATCAATTCTATGATACCTGAGTTATCCATATGTCTCATGCTCTTGTTCAAAGGATGTCTATAAGACTATGTCGACCATTTCTCAGAACTCTTGACTTTTCATGTCGGCCATACCCTCATTGTGTCTCAGAATCACATGAAGTTTTAGTCCTACCATGCACCCAATGTTAATTTTAGAGAAGCTATTAAGTTTCTTTTCAATTTACTAGAGAAAAATAGCATGGGTAGGATCACTGAGAGAAACACAATCACAAGATACACAACATTTATCCTGGTAAACCCTCATGGGGGAGAAAACCCAAAAACAACTTCCTTAATATAGATTGTCAATACAATGCAAAGATAAAAAACCAAACACTAGAGAATAACCAAGACTGAGCAATGTGCCTCTCTCTTCCTCCTTCTCCCAAATGTATCTATCTACAAACTTGCGCACTTTTTGAGTGACTTGAGTGATTTGAGCTAATGAGGCGCTTTCCTCTCTTATTTACACTGGCTGGCAGGCGCTAGAGAGGTGTCTCTTCATCAAGCGGGGTCAACTTCTTCACTTAGTGGTTAAAATCACTTTAATTAGGCATGGGGGGCGACTTATTAATTAGAAACATATAATTAGGGTTTGAACAATCCACAAAAGAGGATTTGGTCATTTACAAAGCCCGACATGATCAATCCACAAAAGGGGATTGATCTAATTAATAATAACTCAATAATAAGTAGAATACTCTCTGTAGTTACAATATTTAAACACTCCCCCTTAACAAGAAGGGTATTCTACAATACATCATCATTGAAGTGAGAGGGAAGCAACATCATTGACTGGCATATCTATAAATCATCAGAAGTTTTTCTCATCATCCCCAGCGTGGAGCTAGAATGGCATCATCATCATTTGCATAAACATCAATTAGTATAACACTAATACATCATCATATTCAATAACAACATGAGGTTGATACAACATCAACAACAACAACATCATCATCACAGCACAAAGACTGGAGCAACAACAACATCACAACACGAAGGTTGGAGAAACAACATCATCACAGCACGAAGGTTGGAGCAACAACATCATCATCATCATGGGGAAAAAGAATGACGAAGGTGTAACAACATTTTGTGGTACTCTGACGGCCCCAAAGGAGTTTCCCATAAATCATAAGATTCCCTAGGATATAAGATCCTAATGGAGCTACCACGTGGTACTCTGACAAACCTTCCTTACTGAACCTTCAGGATCTGCATAGGAATCATAAGATTCCCTAGGATTATAAAAATCCTAACGGAGCTACCACTACTGACCACATCTAGCATATACATGCAAAGGTACTCTGACAGACTGTCCTTATTGAACCTTTGGGATCTTTCCAGGGATGATCAGTCCCCTAGGATATAAAATGCTAACTAAGCTACTCATTGTTGGTCAAGATACCATAGTATCATCAACATCACTCCCCCTTTCGAGGGAGGTACTTTCGGACTATACCAAGCCTATCTCAAAAGTGCTCAAACTTTATATGAGATAGAGGCTTGGTCAACACATCTGCAACATGCTCATATGTGCCAACATATTGGATCTTTATGGCTCCCCTCTGCACCATATCACGAATGTAGTGATATCATATTTCTACGTGCTTCGACTTGTCCTGGCACACGGGGTTCTCTATCATCTTTATGCAGCTCTAGTTATCACATAGAATCAATTTTACTTCCATCTCTAGATAAAATAGAAATGTCAAAAACTTCTGAAGCCATATGGATTCACAACTCGTGGAACATGCTGCAATTTATTACGCTTATGTTGTGCTGAGAGAAATATTATAGTGCTTCCTACTCTTCCATGAAGTCATGGCTGACCCCATACTAAAAAAACATCTTGAAGTGTTCTATCTGTCAAAAACACTTCCATCCCAATCTAAATCAGTATAACCAATCAATATGAATTCATGATCTCCATTATAACAGAGACCAAACTCCAACGTACCCTTAAGGTATTTCATCACATGTTTTGCAGCAACAAGTTGAACACATCTCAGTTCTACCATACACTGACTCAAGGTGTTCACAGCAAAACGTATGTTTGGCCTAGTGTTCGTCAGATACATCAACAATCCAATGATCTGTCTATACAGCATAGCATCAACCAATTCTGATGAAGTATCAACCAGGATCTTCAATTTTGTTTCCATGGGTGTGTTCATGGATTTACACTCCAACATATCAAACCTCTTCAGTATTTCAACTGCATACTTCCCTTGGTTAAGGAAGATCTTCTATGGGATATTCCAAACCTCAAGACCTAATAAATAGTGCATTAGGCCTAGGTCTTTCATCTCAAATTTTGCAGCGATCCTCTTCTTACAATCAGTGATGAAATTTTCTTCTTCAGTTAAGAATAAGTCATCCACATACAACAGCAATATAACAGGCTCAGTATTCATAACCTTGAATTAAAGGTTAGAATCATCTTTACTCTTGGTAAATCCCAAGCTCGTCAAGAAACTTCTTCAACCTGAAGACATGTTTCTTTATGTCTTCAACTTCAAAGCTTTGAGGTTGTTCTATATACACTTCTTCTTCAATGACACCATTTAAGAAGATTGTTTTCACATCCATCTGGTGTAACTTCCACTTCATCTTAACTGCAAGAGCTATGATGGTTCTGATAGAAGTGTATATGGCTACAGGAGAAAACGTCTTTTCATAGTCAATGCCTTCCTTTTGAGAAAATCCATGAGCTACAAACCTTGCTTTATATTTCTCAATACTCCCATCAGCAACATGTTTTATCTTGTATAGCCATTTGGAAGATACCACATCTTTGCTCTTCGGTCTGGGAACTATTTCCCATACATCATTCTTTATAATCGATTGGTATTTCTTTGTCATGGCATCTTCCCATTCTTTCTTCTGAATGGATTCTTCAAGGAAAGTAGGCTCCTTCTCTATGATATCACACATCAAATCCATATAACTAGATAATGGCTTAGGTTTCTTGACTTTTCTCGTGGTTCCTTCTGGGGCACCATACTTCTCTCCATCTTGAATTAGTTTCCTCACCCATGTTGGATTTCTCTTGTGAGAGATCATCATTTGGGGAGGTTCATGAGATTCTATCATGTCGTGATCTTATAAAATATCATCATTAGGGGAAACTGTTACTTCCCTCATTGGTTCTGCAACTCTAGGAGATACAAGTTCTTCTTCGTATACTTCTTCAAGCTAGCATCTCCTTGATTTCTTGGGTGTTGCATCTTCATCAAAGGTAAAATCTCTATTGATCTCAATATGATGGTAACCTTGTATGTAAATTTTGAAGGCCTTAGAGACCTCACAGTATACAACAAATATTCTCTTCTTTCCTAAAGGCTCCAACTTGGTTCTCTTCTCTTTTGAAATGTGTACAAACATTGGACAGCCAAATATTTTGAGATGACTTACTTCTGGCTTATTTATGGAGAACATTTCTTTGGGGGTTTTGAACCCAAGTGCACTATGGGATATTTTATTTTGTACATACATTGTTGTTCTTGCTACTTCTGCCCATAAGTGCATTGGAATATCTTGATCATGGACCATAGTATTCACTACTTCCATTATAGTTATGTTCTTTCTTTCTGCTACACCATTTTGTTGAGGATTGTAGGGAGTGGTGAGCTCCCTCTTAATCCCGAAATCTTTGAAAAATATTAAAAACTCTTTTGAGGTGTATTCTCCTCCATTATCTTACTTGAGTATCTTGATTTTTCTTTCAAAGAGATTCTCTATCAAGGCTTTGAATTCCTTGAATTTCCCAAGCACTTCATCTTTTGATTTCAAGAAGTAAACCCAAGTCTTGTGAGAATAGTCATCAATAAATGACACATAGTATACATACCCACTAAAAGACGTGGATGGAATTGGGCCACACACATCTGAATGGATGAGCTCCAAGACTCCTTCTGCTTTATTGTCTCTCTTCAGGAAAGGATTATTGATGTTCTTTCCTTGTGCACATCCCTTGTACACACCTTCATGGTCAACCTTGAAATATAGTAGACCTATAACTACTTTGCTAACATATGGTAAGGTCTTGTATTTGATTTGAGTTAGTCTTCTATGCCAAATTTCACATGGACTCTCGCTGGAGTGAGTCAAGGTTGCATCTGACTGACCTTTTAATTTTTACAAGCCACCTTCTTTTGTTCCAATAACAATTGCATCTTCTATGGTTTTTCCTTTAGGCCACATGAGGACTTCACCATCTATGATTTCAACCATGAAGCCTTTCTTATCTAAAGCTGAGATATAAATAAAATTATTCTTCAAACCTGGTACATATAATACATCATTCATCTTCATTGGCGTCCCTGAATCAAGTTTTTAATTGGACTCTCCCACTCCTTTGAAAGGGTACTGGTAATCATCTCCAAGTGTAACTTTCTGAGGAAAGTTATTTTCTGTAAGTCTAGAGAGAATATTTATCTAACTTGTCATGTGCTTGGAAGCCCCACTATATATGAGCCAAGTATCCTCGCCAGGTGACACTGATCCTCAGAGGGAAGATATTAAGACATAGTCTTCAATCTTTTCTTTAATCATCTTTATTGGTGGCTCTTCATCTTCAACTGTATGGGCATGGTGCATTTTGTTTCTCTTCTTGTATTCTTCTCTTATAGATGGACAATTCTTATCAATATGTCCCATCTTGTCACAATGGTAACATTGATAAGATGAGAAATATTTTTTATCTTCTTTGACCTTTCTGAAACTTCTAGAATCTCCTTGGAGAGTGAGATTCTTTATGAATGAATTTATTTGGGGAGTGAGACTCGTTATGTGGGTGGGTCTCCTTCTTGAAATTAGACCCTCTCTTTCCTCCTTTAGTATGAGAAACTAGATCTTGATCTTCATCCCTTAATAGTACTACTTCTCGGTCAGCTACTCTTGCTTCTTCTTGAACACATTCTTCCCAAAGACTGTCAAATTGTAGTTTTTCCTTTCTGGCACAAATGGTTTGGATGAATGCATCGCAAGGTCTTGTGAGACAATTAAGAGCTATCATTATGAGTTAATATTCATCTAGGGTATCTCCAATTTCTTCTAGTTGTTCCTTGAATTGAGAGATCCTAGAGAAATAGTCATGAATCGTTTCTCCTTTCTGCATCTTTGTATTCTTGAGTTGAGTTCTCAAGTCCATCTTCTGGTTAAT
This sequence comes from Picea engelmannii, assembly GCA_009831015.1. Classification (NCBI taxonomy): domain Eukaryota; kingdom Viridiplantae; phylum Streptophyta; class Pinopsida; order Pinales; family Pinaceae; genus Picea; species Picea engelmannii. The sequence goes on along the minus strand of ML790124.1, from coordinate 572,562 downwards.
GTTTCTTTCTTCATACAATCCAGTTAGGGCATAAAACATTAATTTTTGGGTATTCTTAGATGCCACTTGAGGGATCAAGTGATCTTTGATAGAGTCTGCAATGATTCTTTTAGCCCTAACCATGTTCGTCTGGTACTTTGCTTTAGTTGTAGCATCTGTGGGTTCTGGTACATTTTCTTTGATGAATATTGCAAGTTCATTCTCTTCAAGAATGATTTCAATCCTATACTTCCAAGAATGGAAGTTATCCACACCCTCTAACTTGTCAACAAGCTTGGCGCTTGCAGACATCTCGACCTAGAGCTGGGAAAATTACCAAAAAATGAAAATACTCATAAATTAAATCTGAACTTACTGGGAGGTGTGCTTGGATGTGACGAGTAGCCGGGTGTATTTAGTTTTATAAAATTCAAAATTTTACCCCTTGAAACTGGGCCTGCGCAAATATGGACTGGTACTTCTGGTACTGGTTATGGTTTCTTGGTTTTCTGGTACTAGTGAAAACTAGGGTTTCACTTTTCGAGAGTTATGTCCACTGAAAATGTGTGCTCAAGATGCCAATGGGTTCGCTAGGATAGGGTGTGCTTCCTTAGGTGGATTTTAAGCTAAAATTCTTCTCCAACAAAAATCCCTAATTTTCTTGTACGGCAATAGTGACGTTTTTGCTTATCCAGTGAAAGGTGCTCTCTTCAACTTAGCGTTGATACCATGTTAATTTTAGAGTATCTATTAAGTTTCTTTTCAATTTACTAGATAACAATAGCATAGGTAGGATCACTGAGAGAAACACAATCACAATATACACAGCATTTATGGCGGTAAACCCTCATGGGGGAGAAAACCCAGCAAAAACTTCTTTAATATAGATTGTCAATAAAATGCCAAGATAAAATACCAAACACTAGAGAATAACCAAGACTGAGCAATGTGCCTCTCTCTTCGTTCTTCTCCCAACTGCAGTTATCTCCAAAACTTACACGCTTATTGAGTGACTTGAGTGAGTGAGCTAATGAGGTGTTAGCCTCTCTTATTTATACTAGCTGGCAGGTGCTAGGGAGGTGTATCTTCATCAAGCAAGGTCAAATTCTTCACTTAATAGTTAAAACAATTTTAATTAGGCGTGGGGGTGACTTCTTAATTAGAAACATATAATTAGGGTTTGACCAATCCACAAAAGGGGATTTGGTCATTTACAAAGCATGACATGATCAATCCACAAAAGGGGATTTGGTCATTTACAAAGCACGACATGATCAATCCACAAAAGGGGATTGATCTAATTAATAATAACTGAATAATAAGTAGAATACTCTTTGGAGTTACAATATTTCAACACCTTGGTCCTACTTTCATTATGGGTAGGTAACCTAGAACCTAGCAATCTACATCTCCTCATTGGTCGCTCACTAGGGAGTTTCCCTTGTGTTCGACGGTAAGAAATCTATTCACACATTGGGATTCATGCAGTGTCTTGGATGTCATTATCCTTATTGGTGGTTTCTTCGCCTTTGTCAGTAGTCTTGCTCATTGGTTTATATTTAGAGGGTCTCTTTCGTGCACTACTTGCATCTGGTGCATGTCGGAGACGCACATGGTCATTGGTTCGTGAACATCCTATTTGTCTAACCTCCTCCTGATCATCAAGATATTTATTTATACCTCGTGTTGATTCATGAGAGATTCCCTAATGCTCTCCTTTCAGCGGATCTCCTTTCATCGACTTCAGCTCATCTATTCTAGAAATGAGGCCTAGAGTCCTATGAGTACCTAGAGGCTTGCAGTCATCAGTGGCAGGTTCTCCTGCCATCAAAAGTTGGGAATACATCAATGTCTCTTGATCGATGGATCCTTCAAGTGCTCGACCTAAACACCCTTATTCACACTTGTAAGAATGTACTTGGTTCCTTGATACCTACTTTCACTATCGGTAGGTTGTATCGCGTATGTTAATGGTATACCTTAATGATTGGTAATCAAATGAAGTCTCATTATGTTCGACCTCAACTCCTATATTCACATGATGTATACTTGCACCTTCGACGAATAGTGTAGAAGACCTCCAGCTTACAGTAGCATCTTTCCTAATCTTTTGTTGTCTTTCATTGGACCAATACCTATATCACTTCAGTGATCATGGGAGATTAGATCTTCCTTCATTATGTACAAATATCTTCAGATTGATTTTGGGACTGGATTCCACTGTGCCTTGTTCTTGACAATGACAGCCTATGGCATATGTCTACTTTGTATTGCCTATTCATGGCCATTAAAAACTATTTGATTTATTTCCACATGGATCTGTAGTGTTATTCAGATTGGCAGCCATGTGTACAAGTCATTATGGATTGTAATATTCTCATGAGTAACTAGCACTTCCCACTGAGTCTCCATTACTCCACTTCTGGGAATTATAATGTATTTCATTCATCGCAGATACTCCTTTGACCTCACACATTAGGGGGCATCTGTTACAGTAAATTTTTCCTCACCCCATGCAACTTGCTTAGATGGCCTTTCCATTTCCCTATGCAGACTTGAAGTCCCCTTTTGTACCTTCTAGAGCCAAGAAATCACATTTTTCCACATATACACGCCCTATAAGTTAGACAACATGTGTATATGTAGGTTGCTCCACTACAACCCGTGTACATTGGGTTTGCTGCTCAAAATGAAAAATTATGTCGGGTGTCCATGCCATGTCACGAGATCCATGATCCTTAACCTTCCATATACTGGAAACGCTCTAAATCATCCCTTCAATTCCATTTTAAGGCTATAAATTGAGTCATATCCAAGCCTTTGGGGAGATAATTCAACTTTGAAGAGCACAGACACTCTGGAGAAATTTCACTTCATATTGAGTTTGCATCCCTTTATCCGTGAAAGTCTAAAGCCCTTATTCATCCCCCAAGCTCTTCCTTCTTTGTGATGGAGAATCTCATTGTCTCATTTATATGAGTTTTCCTTTGGTTGAGGATTGAAGTGGTGGAGGCCCAACTGGAGGGACTTAGTTTCTCGGTTCTGATATGCGTTGTTACAGAATTTTGTCACCATACTTTTGTTGATCATTTTAATAGAAATACTTTTTTCTCATCCAATTGATATCTTGCAAATATTTGACTTATTATTCCATGGGCATATTTGTCATGTATGTTAATGTATTATGCTAATATATATGATAACATTATATATTATCACCACATGCTTGCATATGTTGGTTGTTGAGGACAAGTTGTAGGTATAAAGCTTTGAGTTGTGTGCTCAATGGTGGTCTTCATTGAACATCTAGACGAGGTAGGCTCTTGGCCTTGTCTTGTTAGCATTTCATTTATATATCATATTTGGGATTAGAGTTGATTTCTACGTGTCATTACGTCTGTTGTGGTTTACCCCATGCCAAAAACCTGAAATCATAATAATATTTTGGATATAAAATTGTATAATTAATTAAACAAATTGCAATATGACATGAAAACAAAACCAAATTCACAATATTTCCCTTTATAAAAATAACAGTACTATGCTAAAACCAAATTCACCATATATCCCTTATATAAAAAAATGTGATATGACAAAACAAAATTTACAATATGTTGCTTTAAAAAAACAATAATATGCCAAAACCAAATTTGCATTTGTCCTTTAAAAAAATAAATATTAATATGATAAAACCAATTTTACAATGTATTTTAAAAAAAATTACTAATATGTCAAAACCAAGTATATAATATTTTCCCTTATAAATAAAATGAGCAAATATACCCTTTGTAAAGAAAATTATAATATGAAAAAGTTTAAAACCTCCATAAGCAAAACAGAAAATACCTTAGAATTTTTTTTCGCACTGAAAATATCTGAACTTGAACTTCTTTTTCATACTTGTGAAGGTGAATGATGGAAATAAAATTTCGAACGAGAGATTATATATAGTACTCTTGGGGGATAAATTATAGAATCCCATCGGGAATCTCGGACAATTAATATGTCGGCCCCTAAAAGATTCTTGGGGTGTTATGTAATAAATCTCTTACCCGAGAGTTTGTTTATTATTTCAACCAAGAGTTGAAACAAACTCTCGGGCGAGAGTTTTGTTTAACCTCGAGTTACTTTTTGGTTCAAAAACTCTCGCCCAAGAAATTAGTAAATTTCTTGGTCGAGAGTTTCTGGTCAATGAATACAACAAACATTTCTGCAGTTTTCTTAAATTTGTCACTTGAGCAAGGTGGAAACCCTGCAAAATATGAGAATTACATGTTGGAGTTTATACCAGCTAATTCAGCATTGAATCTACTTTCTCATGGTGTAAGAATTTTTGAATTTCATTTGGGATTTCTATTTTTTACTATTTGTTTTCTAAACTTTATCATTAGGAAATTTAATGAACTAAAAATTAGTCACAATGAAAATTCAATATCATCACAATGACAACGCCAAAAAAATGGAAAAACTCACAAGGATGTTCTTTGCACTGTCCTCTTCAAAAGGGTAGTTTTATTTTGTTTGATAAGAGTCACATTTGAAAGAAAATGTGAGGACACCAACATGTGTCAATAAGGCACCATTTTTTTTTATTTTTTTTTATAACTGTAACGGGTATGAATTTTATTTATTTGTAAAAGATAGGAGGGGTCTTTGCCTAGGCAGCTCCGTTTACAAAGAAAACAGCCAGCATATTCAGCTTATGAGTTACAGCCTTTTCAAGGAATTTGATAGAAGTTATCGTCATTGATAAATATATGCCCTTTCGTGAGAGATCATCCTTTGTTTGCCATCTGATCCGCTTCGCCATTCAGGTTTCTAAGTATATGGTAGAACTTGTAGGAGGTGAAATCTTGAAGGACTCTTTTCAATCTGCCCAGAATTTTATTGAGACTGGCATTGTTGAAGAGGTCCTCCGTGTTTAATTTTTTTATAAGAATATCTGAATCTCCAAAGACTTGGAGGTCTTTATCTCCCTTTTCTCTTGCTATTAGACAAGCTTTGAGGAGGCCGAAAATCTCTGCCTGGTTGTTGGTCTTCTGGCCTAGACCCCAGTAGAAGCAGTCTCTTAAGATCCCATCTGAAGAGTAAATGACCCCTCCAGCACCGGCGTTCCCAGGATTTCCTTTGGAGGCCCCGTCAAAGAAGATTGTGGTAAGATTTTTGGATCTCCACCAGTTTATGAAACCATCCTCGGGTTCTCTTATTCTCCACTCCGGATTTGTTGTCTGAGGAGTGAGGAGAAGCTTGCGAGGGGAAGGCTCAAGCGGGCTAATCCATCTCATTTCTTCAGGATGGAGCAGAGAATATTCATTGAAGTATTGTTGTTGGGCTGCTTCCAAGAGGAATTCTTTAGCTTTGACTGCAACCTGAAAAGGGGAGTGTCTATTTCCATTAAAAATTTGGTCGTTACGAGCCAACCATAGCTGCCAGCAAACGAATTTGGGGACTGTTGTCCAAATTTTTCGCCAGAAGGATTTGGTGGGGATGCCATGAGGATAGATATTGTTCCAAGAGGCGAACAATTCTACAACAGTGCTCTGAGGGAAGGTTGGAATCTGCAGGTCCAAAAGAGAGAGCCTACATGCTTCCTTGGCGTAATTGCACTCCAGGAATAAGTGTTGGGCTGTTTCAGGGTTGCTTCTGCACAGCTCACATCTATGAGGCCCTGCAATATTCATTTTCTCTAGATTGTCTCATGTAAGTAGTTTATTTTGCACCGGCGTCCAGAAAAAGAAATTCACTTTAGGGAGAGCTAGATTGTCCCAGACTAGCTTCCAGAAGGCCAAAGAGTGACTGTTGTCCTTTGAATTCTGAAGTGCTTTGTATCATGCTGTTGAGGTGTAGATTCCTGACAGTCCCCAAGCCCAACTGTCTCTCATATGGTGGTTTTCAGGAGTGGCGCCTTCCAACAATTCAACAAGGAGATTTTTTTGAGGCGTTAGCCAATCTGGTATGTCGTTGAGATCCCAACCAGCCCATTCTCCCCGGCAATCCCAATTCGAGAGATCGTAAAGTTTGTTTTTGCCTACGCGTGATAGCCATTCTATGATGTCGGTTATGTCTTCATTCCCCTCCAATGGATCACTCCCCATTATTCTGTCCTGCCACATGTAAATACGCTTTCCATTTCCCGGCACTCTGTACAGGGATTTATTGAAAAAAGTGTTGCTTTTGCAACAGAGTCTCCATACTTGTGTGTTGTTGACAGAGGAGTCAAATTGCAGGTTTCTGTAAGATGAATTTTCGGCATATTTGGACAGTAAAGTGTTGTTGGTCGGATGATTGGGCTCGTGAGCCATTTTCCAGAGTAATTTTCCACCCATCGCAAGATTAACAAGGGCGGGATCTCGAATTTGGAGACCCCCCTCTGCTATCGGTCGTCGAACCAGGTCCCAGTTTGCTAAATGCATCTTGCTTTTGTTTCCTTTCCCACCTTGCCATAAAAAATCCCTTAATAATTTAGAGATCTGTTCCATGACGTTTCTGGGGGCAAGTATAAATGCAGATTGGTAGATTGGGAGCGCGGCCAACTGAGACTTGATTAAAATGACTTTTCCTGCTTTGCTTAACTAATAGCCACCCAATGCTAGGATCTTTGTTTTGATTTTGCAAATAATATCAGCCCATAGCAACCTTCTATTGACTCCATTTGTAATAGGGAGGCCAAGGTATTTAATCCGATCCCAGCTGGCATGTCCTCTGAATCCCAGGATGTTCATGATGTTAATGAGTTCTTGTTGGCATGTGTTCCAACTGTAGATTTCACTCTTTCTCTCATTGATAAGAGTACCCGAGACTCTACAATATCTTTTTAGGACCGAATCAAAGACTTTGTCTATTCTGGGGGACGCACCTCCGAGAAGAAGTGAGTCATCTGCAAAGAGAGCATGATTCAGAGGAACGACATCTGAGGAGGATTTTAGACCAGGGAGAGAGCCAACAATTCTTTCAGCTGAGGGAGAGAGGGGGCAGCCCTGCCTGATGCCTCTCCGGGCTTGGAAAAAGTTAGAGGGACGGTCATTGACAAGGGGGGCGATCCAAGGGTTATCGATGCAGGAATTTATAATCTGGACAAAATGGGGTGAGAAGCCGAAGGAGAGGAGGACCTTGATGAGAAAAGAACGATTGACTCTATCAAACGCGTTTGCCATATCTAATTTAATCAACATGCCTTTCTCTTTTCGCTTTTTACTGGAGTGGATTGTCTCCTAGACTTGAATGACATTGTCGAGAATGTGTCTGCCTTCCATGAAGCCTCCTTGGGGGTTGGAGATCAGCCTCTTGAGCAGAGGCTTGATCCTGCTTGCTAACAATTTAGCCAGTATTTTATAGGATGCGTTACAAAGTGATATGGGTCTGAATCTGGCAAATGTTTCTGGATTAGAATCTTTGGGGATTAATGCTAGATAAGTGGAATTGATTCCTCCACCGATCTTATATTTTCTCATAAACCCCTTTATCATTTTTTGAAGATCTCTTTTGATTATGTTCCAATAGACTTTATAGAAATGTATCGTGAATCCATCTGGGCCCGATGCCTTATCTGATTCCATGGACCAGATAACTTTGATGATTTCCTCCTCTGTTACCTCGCTAGTGAGGGCAGTGTTGTCTTCAGGTCTGATTAGGTGAGGAATATTCAAGAGGAATTCTGTGATTTCTCCTTCGGAGGCATGAGTTCCCTCACTAAAAAGGTTTCTAAAGTGGTTGTCCGCTGCAGCTTTGACTTGAGTGAAGCCTTTGCTGACCTGGCCCTCTGTTGTCTTTATTTCTGAGATGTGGTTCCTGGACAACCGGGCTCTATATTGTCTGTGGAAGAAGGAGGTGTTTTGATCCCCTGCTTTTAACCACAGACTCCTGGATTTGATTCTCCAATATTCTTCCTCTTTTCGGAAGGATCGATGTGTTGAGGATTGGGCTTTTATTTCTTGTTCCAAAAGATCCGTTGTAATCTCTTTGCTTTCCATTTCTGTTTGCAGGGTCTCCAAAGTGTACACTGCTTCTTTCCTTATGCTGGTTGGAGTAGGGACTGGTTTCTTTATCCACTCCTTCAGAGCTAGTTTTGTAGCCTTCAGTTTTTGCTCCCACACAAAACTTGAGGACCCTGAAAATGATTTGGCCCAGGCTTCTTTTACAGTTTCGAAAAAGCCTTCTCTCTCTATCCACAAGGGGCTGAAGCGGAAAGGTAGGGGTCCTAGATCTTCTTCATCTTCAAGGAGAAGTTGTATAGGCTTGTGATCAGAGGTCATCTTGGGTAAAAAATTTGTTTTGATTATCTTTTTGTCCATAATAAGGGAGCCTTGTACCAGAAAACGATCCAAACGTGCAGAGATATGCTCTGTCCCAGATCTGTTATTGGACCAAGTGAAGAGGACGTGTATGGGACTGAAGTCTAAAAGGTCCCATTGCTGCAAAAGTTCTTCCACAAAGGTCAACATCGGATCTCTGCTGATGGAGTCGCCCCTTTTCTCTTTTGATTTCAGAACTATATTAAGATCACCTGCTAGGATAATGTTACTTGGGATATGTTGTTCTAAAAATGATGAGAGGGAGGCCCACCATTCTCATTTTTCAGAGTAAGTGACAGGTACATAAAGATTAAATAGAGAGATAGTCAGCTTACTTGCACAATGTGTCATCTCTGTAAAGATCCAATGTTGGGTTTCATGAGATTTGTTAAGAAAAAATGAATCTTCTATCCAAAGAGTTGCCAGCCCTCCGGAAGAGCCCCTTGAACTTACTGCTTTGCATGCACTTTTCTTCCACTTTGACTTGTTGATGTCTAGAAGCGCGCAGCCTTCTATCTTCGTCTCTTGGAGCATGAGGATTTCTGAAGGTTCTATTTTCTGGAGGTCCATGACTGCTTCAGCTTTGGAGGCATTCCCCAGTCCTCTGCAGTTCCAAGAGGCGAGCTTCATGATTTACTTAAGAGGGGGAGAAGGGCCTCCCTTTGTAGGCCTTGATCTGGTGTTTCTTCTGATGGACATTTCTATGGTGGACTGACTTCCTTGGACTTTGAGTCTCTCTACCTCCTCTTCCCTTAATTCTTTGCGAGATTTCCTGCCTGCTCTTTTGGAGGGACGCTCAAAGGCTTCATCCTCTGAAGAACCTGAACTATCCACTATTTTTTTCCTTGTTACTTCAGCATAATATGGGTTGGAGGGGCTACCTTGTGAGGCCTCTACCTGTATAGCTTCTCCCCCTTCTTTGTTGAGTGGTGGGGCTTCTGTATGTACCTGGTTTTCCTGAGTCATACCTGCTGGGTTGATCTGAGTTTTTTCTAATTCCTTCGGAGTTGCGTCCTTTTCTCGATTGTTCTTGGAACTTCCTGGAGCTCCAGAGGTATGCCCTTTGCCATTTCCCTTTTTTTGATGGGCGTTCTTTTGAACTATTGTCCATTGATCCTCGTTTGTATTGTCTGCTTGCTCCTCTGCTTTTTTCTTGCAGTGCTTTGCAAAATGACCGTGACCATGGTAGTGTCTGCATTTGAAAGGAAGTTGTTCATAATCCAATTCCTGGATGTGTGTCCACCCAGCAACAGTGAGCTTAATTGCTTCAGGCAAACCCTCTTCTAGTTCAACTTCTACATAGATTCGGGTGCATGAGTACTGATCTTTCCTTGCTGCTTGATCTATGTATTTTGCGAGCGCATTACCAATGATCTGGAAGGTTCTTTGGTTCCAACAGTGGAGTGGAAAATGGGGAAGTCGCACCCACACTGGGATAGCGGAGGGGACATCCTGAGAGGGATCAAAGTCAGGAGACCATTTGTTTAGGTACAGGCCTTGTGGTCCCATGAAATAAGGACCGTTTCTAAAGATGAGGCTTCTGTCATCCAGTTTTTCGAAGACAAATACGAAGAACCCCTTGCCCACAAAATAGCTCTTGACCCCCTCTTTAATCAAGGGTGTCCAATTTCTTTGTGTCCAGTCCTCTACCGATTTTGGGGATGGCCAAAGGCCCGTAAACTGGCCTATTAACCCTCTCTCTGCGAGATTCAGAGCAGCTTTGCATGTTTCTTCTTCAGGAAGGGAAACCGTGGGGATCGAATCTAATTTCTTGATGAACTTCTACTGACTAGCCGTGAGAGGGCGCTTCGAACTTGCGGCAATCAATGCTTTGAATGCAGAAATCTCTGGAGGCGGGATGAGAGGAGGGGCAGAGCCCCCGCTGGATTCCATTGGAGAGTCTCTTTTGGAGCTCTACATTCGTGGGGCTGCGCAGGCTTGCTCCCAATAGCCCAAGCTCTCCGGTCTATCAGGTTGTCAGGGCTTCAACTGAGGAATCCTCTGGAGAAGCGTAGAAGGCGCTGGCCTGCAGCCAGGGGCGCAGTGCTGAGACGAAGGCTAGGTCTTCAGCAGGGGCGCAGTTCTTTGTTATGCATAAGGCACCATTTTTTAAACATATGTTATTTCAATAAATAATAAAAAAAATAGTGCATAAGTCTGAAAATCCTCAACATATATCCCACTGCCAAGTATTATCTATGTGGATTATGAGCATACATTTGGTTTCCATAAAATGAATAACCATCTCTAAAAAAATGACATGCACACAGGTCACTCATTATCTATACCTAAATTTTTAAAGTATATGTCATTAGTGCCCCTCAAATTTGTCCCACTATATGTCCATATAAAATAAAAAAAAAAAAAATATGAGTACGAAGTTAATACAATTATATAGAACTCTTGTGTTTACTTTAAGGTGAAATTCCTAATGGAGATATGGGTTTGAAGGGGTTGAAGTTGAAAAACATAAAATTTTGCAGTTTTTTTGTCAAAAAACAATCAAAAAGTGTTTTTCAACTTCATGTTTTCACCCTTTAAAAATAATTGTTTTTGGTATAAATTATGAGTTTATTCGTCTTTAGGTATCTTTAGAGGGATGAGGTTGGTTTATATGATGATGATAATGGTTAACCTTTACTGAGCTTAAAATTGGTCTATCAAACCTTAAAAAAAGCAAGAGATCATTGAAATTTCTTTATACATATGTATTTGCAATCTTTATGAAAATAAGAAAATAAAGGTCGAAATGTTATTTTCCATATTTATGATATTAATTATATTCTTAATTTGTTAAGTCATGAGAATTAATATACTCTTTTAAATATTAAAAGGAAATATAAAAATAAATTAAATTAATTTTGAAATTTTTGAAAGTTTGAATAAATCAAAATTAGTTTGAGTGATTGTTTATTTTATTTAATTTTCTTATTATGATCAAAATGAAACCAATAATCTATGTCCATTTATTTTATTAAAAACTATCTTAATTTCAAATTTATCAAGAATGTGGACTCAAGATTTATCAAGGAATAATAAAAAATCAAGTCACTATTAAAAAACCATATTCTTGTGTGTGACATATTTATAGGACAAGTCTAAGGATTTTACATTATTACTTTTTTTTAATTTGGTTATGCAATTGTTGGTGAAATGGTAATTTTTCATTGTTTAATTGAATTTTTGAATACATAAATAGATTTAGTGCATGTGAGCATAGCTCAACATACAAAGAAATGCAAGAAACTAAAAGATTCCCATACACTACACACACTAGTAACTACACCATATGTCATAGATAGATCCACGGAGCCATCTTATATAGCACCAAGATGTAACCAACTTCCTTTGGAGTGAGGAATATGAGGTCCACTTAGATTAATTTAGTTAGGGTGCATAGTCAACTCCTTGAATTTTGTCTTATTATGTGCACCAATCATGTTTTTAGTCAAAACAACTTACTAATCGAATGCCCAAACGACCACTCTGTTGATCGTTTAGTCGACTTCCACTATTGATTGACTATCTCTAGAAGATCTAGAGGTGTGATGAACCTACTTATCCCACTGACCATTAAAAAAGAAAAATCCTTAGATCAGATATCACTCACAATCCATATATTTATGTTTGTAGGAGACAATGATTTTGTGAAGTTTATCCATTGAAATTTTGCAAGGGGTTCTTAGAGGATGGGAATTTATTTCTTTGGATTCCAATGGAATATATAAGGGACTCATCATTAGATGGAATAAAAGATACAAATTTAGGAAAATTGATCTTCTACAATGTACCATTAGATTTGATTTACAATCCTTAAATATGTGGAAGAAATTTTTCATATTCAATGTATATGGACCCTAGCTAAATAGAAGAGAATTCTAGGATAAATGGTTCACCCAAGATTGTTTAAATGGCGTTAATGTAATCATAGGTAGGGATCGAAACTTTACAATGAATATTGGGGAATATTGATTAAATGGGGATAATTAAATCATAGATAGGGATCGAAACTTCACAATGAAAATGGTGGAAGTGTGGGGAACTAATGGTAGAGCTAATTTGTTGATAAAAAAAAATTCTACATAAGTTTCAAGAGGCAAACTTGTGTGATGTTGAGTTAGTGAAGATATCTTCAACTTCTACAAATAATATGTTGGGAAAAGATGGGATCTCAAAGAGAATTTTAAAATTATTTGTCACTAATAGAATTATGATCAATAGAGTCAAAGATCTAATCATGGGTGGGTACAACTAGTGGTTTTGACCACTTACCCATTTTCCTTTAATTAGAGAAGGAATATATCAAACCTCTTGGGCTATTCAAATTTAATTCCCATTTGTTAGAGGAGAATTACAAAAGCATGATATTGAATTAATGGAAGCATGTTCATTGCGATAGAGATGGAAAATAACAAATGATCTACAATTATTTGGAAACAAGGTTGAAGAGTGGTCTTCATATGTTTAGGTTACGGTAAATAGCTCCATCAAATTCAGACAAGGTGAGGATCAATTATATTGGTCCAAGAGCCCTGCTTCATGTATTTATATTTTCAAATTGGGATATGTCTATCTCTTTGTATAAGAAGTGTGAAATGTTTAGGAATGGTGGTGGAGATGGTTGTGGATGTGAAGGGAGTTTTGAAAGAGATTTTTCTTCTAGATGGCTTTATCAAATAAAATCTTAACTTGGGATGTACTTCAAAGACATTCTTGGGAAGTTCCTAGTATCTATGTTTTGTGCAAGAACTTGAGGAATCTATATAACATCTATTTGTTGGGTGTCACTTCTCCAAGTATGAACAACTATTATGATTTTTTTGGGAAGCGGTGGAAATTGGGGAGAAGACTTTTTGACACAATATTTTAAAGTTGGGTTGAGTTCAAGGAGTTAAAGGACTTTAAATCTCTTCCCATAGTAGTTACATAGGTCATTTGGCAGTCAATGAATGTGGTTTTATTTGAATCTGCATCCTTCTCTCTAGAATAAGTCTTTTATAGGCTGAAATACTATTACAAGGAACACAAATTA
>ML790124.1:537786-552404 GCA_009831015.1 Picea engelmannii | reverse complement strand
TCTTACATAGCTTGTAGTTGATCTCTTAACTGAGAGATCCTTACAAAGTATTATGTTGTGTTGTCATCATCGTTCATCTTCATCTCACGGAGCTCATTCATTCTTCAGACTCATTACTTGTCCAATGTTTATGACTGAGAAGATATTTGTTAGGGCATCATACATCTTCTTATATGAGTCAATATGGGAGATGTAGGGTATCAAGTGTGTTGATTAAGGTTGGTTGTCATTGATGTCAACCCTTGAAGAAAGCCCTACAGCACAAAGGTTTGGACAATGGACCCAATATTGTTTGATGTAAAGATGACTCATTATTGTCTTGTCATGGTTGATAAGAAGTAAAGATGGATGAACTCCAAACTGGTCCCCTTATGGTGAAATCCCTCACGAGAAAACGCTTTGAGGAGTAAGAGAACCCATGCTTAATTGTGGAATAATGAGATGAAGGACAATGAATTTTTCAGGTAAACTATCCTATATGGATAGTGCTTATCATTCCATTTCCGGTAGTATGTGGAACGTCACATAACTCCTCGCAGTTAGGGAGTTATGGCCATGAGAAGTTGGAGACCCCAGGTTTGGGTAATGGACCCAAGTTTGTTTGATGGATAACAGTATGAGTTATGATATATTTTCAGATAATAATATTCTATATGGATAGTACATGTCATTACATTTCTAGTGGTATGTGGAACATCACATAACTCCTCGCAGTTTGAAAGTTATGGTCTTACAAAGTTGGAGGACCCTCATATGTCATCTAGAAGCCCCAAAAGGTCAAAGTAGTCAACGTCGTTTAAGAGATTTTAAAAGGTAAATAATAAAGTGAAGTAATGAGTGTATTATAATTCAAAGTGAATACAAAATAAATTATTTCAATAATAAATTTAATGGAGAAACTAGAAGTGTGTTAACCCTAAAATAAGGAAAGTGGGGCAAGTGACCTAGAAGATGTTTTTAAGGAAGCTACTTGGAGAGTATAAATAAGAGGAAAGGCTCTCTCATTTTAATTAAACTTGAGAATATTGAATATTTATAGGTTTCTGAGGTAACCAATAATATCTAAGCCGAAATTTTGAGGGAAGGTGAAGAAAAGAAGGCCAAAATGCAAGGAAAGATAAATTCTTTTGATGGTGTTTTCTAAGGTATGTTATTTACAGGTCATCTCACCATTTTCGCTATAACATTTTTTCTATAATGTTTCAGACTGTCAAATTGATATTCCATTGAGAAAACATATCCAAGTATCTTTGGTAAAAAATTCAACATGTGGGTCATTTTATTTTTTGAGTTACACTCCGTAGAAAATAGGGTTTGTGGCTAGTCCTGAAACTAGTCAAAACCAGGTGTTTCGTGTAAAAATGTCATAACTTATTCATAACAGATCTAAATTCAATGAAACAAAATGTGTTGTTTATGGTACAGTATTTAGTATGTTTTGTAACAGTTTCAAATCAATTCAACAAATATTTCATCCGGGGCACGCTCTACAAGGTCGATCTCTAGAATAAGCCAGAATTCAGCAAGGTATGTCATTTTTGTTATAACTCCTTTTCTGAGAGGTTCCAAGTAGTGACACCTGGAGGAATTGCATAAAAACACACTGAAGAACATTTTTTATCCATTTTAGATATTTATACATTACAGGTACAAAGTTATGATTACTTCAAGTTAGGGTTGTTAACTAATCCAAAACTAGGCATGTGAGACTAAAGAAAAGTTTGATGAAAATGCTAGTCTCTTGTTGTTGAAGTTAAGGAAGGTTTGCAGGAATGTGATCATATATACCGGGTCTATTACAGAGCTACAAATCATATTTGGATGATGAAATTGATGAGGGCTTTTGGTTGAGGTACATGTTGAGTACATGGTTGAGACAAGTAGTTGATGAGTTGGCACATACATGAGGTGTATAGTTGATGATGTTGGTACATATTGATGAGTCATAGTTGTTGAGTAGTTGAAACATTATCGGTACATACTTGGTACATGTTTGGATGCACTTGTTTATGGTACAGGTTGATTACCGGTTATTTGGCACAGGTTGATGCACTTGTTTATGGTACAGGGTGATTACAAGTTGAGGTACAGGTTGATGCATGGTTCAGATTTATTGGTACAGGTTTATAGCGGTATATCTCACAATGATAGGTTGACAGTGGTTCCATCATTATACTTCTACTTCAGGGTGGTAGGATGGAGCAAGGACAGGTGGTTGTAGCCACCTTCCGGTTGTAGCCGGAGAACACAGGGGGTTGTAGCCAGAGAATTGGGAAGTTGGAGCTTCCCTCATGTTGTAGCCTGAAAAACTAGGGGGTTGGAGCCTCCTTCTAGTTGCAGCTAGAAAACAAAGGAAATTGGTGCTTCCAATTAATGTAATTCTTCAAGACATATAAGAAAAAATATTATGTGGTTTTCTCCTTATTTGGGTTTCCACGTAAAACACTGGTGTACTGTGTATGTGTATGTTTTCATTTTTTCATTTCTTATTTACTCTGCAGTTATTGGATGATAATGCTTCATTGATATAACACTTGGATTATATGGTTAAAAAGGATTAAATTGTTCTATTACTGATTCACCCCCCTCTCAGTAATCCAACAATTGGTATCAGAGAAAGTTCCTTCAGAAATCAGTTTAACCACTGAAAAGTAGATCATGGAGAGTACCAACTCATATAAAAATGGAATACCATAGTTTGATGGACAGAAGTATGTTTTTTGGAGCATAAGGATGAGGACATATATACAGGCACAGGGATTTCAAGTTTGGTTGTTATGAACATAAATATACATAAATAGATATTCATAACATAATAATTAATTAATTAATAATAATTATTAATAACGAAAGGTCATGTCTCAAAGGACACGACTATTGGTTAAGGGCACCCCTGCGTGGGTATATAAATGTGCCCTCGATCTCAATTGTAAATCATCTTATCAAATCTTATCTATTCATATTTTATACATTATTCCTATATGGATTATTATGTTATATTCCAAATATTTTGGATAATTCTTGTGTGAGTGAACTTTGTTCATCTCATTTGGTATCAGAGCAAGTTTTGATCCGGCCCTTGGCTGCACTTTATTCAAACCTTGTTTGATCTGGCTTTTAGCCAACCCCTTCATTTCAGAGCTTCTTCGACTCCAAGGTCTTTGACCATAACTGGGCCCTTGGCCATCTACATTCCAAAATTCTATTTTCTCGAAAGAAAATAATAATAATAATAATAATAATAGAAAAATATATATATAAATAAATAAAAAATATTTTTTTTTTAATTAGAACCAAAAAAGTATATATTAAAAAAAATTATTATATAAAAAATTTAAAATAAAATAAAAAAACAAATCGTTTTGCACTACCCGACAACCCACCCCTCACACAACTCGACCACTCCCATGAACTCCCACTCCGACACACCCCACTCACAACCCACAAACCCATGTCCATCCCTTCCCCAATCCTGCAGACCCTGTTGTTCTTCCCACCTTCTCTTCACTCCCCCGCAACCCTCCCCACTACCCGCTATTCCCATCCCCTCTCCCCACTTCCACTGTTACCGCTCCCCACACCCCCGACCACGGCCCCATAACCCTTTCCCCTTCCCTTCTCGTCCCCCTTCCCTCTCCCGCAACCCTTCCTTTCCCACCTGACACATCACCCCACCGCACTCCTGATCCCTGTCCACTCCTCACCCCGACTCCGCGACTATGCAAACCCCAAACCCTGTTCCCCACTCCCGCCTTACAACCCCCCGACAAACCCCCCTTCCACGGATCCCAACCCTGACACACCACACCACTCACGAACCTTGTCCATCTCTGTGACCCCAAATCCCATGACTCCCTGTCATAACCCCCAAACCCGACACAGCCGCGGACCACACTCTGGGGACCCTATCGGCCACTTCCACAGACTTTATTCTGCACACTTTTTCACTGACACAATGAACACGATTGATGTCAGTTGTCAATTCACAGAACAATAAAAAAGGGCATTAAAACCATACGACGCACCTTATCATTCTTTGATAAGTAGTTCAGTTAAAAAAAAGGGGTAAATGCATTGTAATTATAAACGTTTTATCCAAGTTCTAATTTGAAAACTCTTAGAGGGTTATTCAAGTTATTTAACAAGTCAAAAAAATATTAATTCAAATATTAAAGGGAAATTCGTGAAGGTATTTATAAGGAAAATGATTTATTAAAGGATATTTTTAAGGAAAAGGATTTATTAAAGTATTCTTTTAAAAGGGAAAAGTTGACATATACTATATTATAAAAGTGAGTTATATATTAAGTTTCAAATATTAAAGGGTATTGGAATTACTTTTTCATTTTATATCAAGGAGAAGAGAAATAAAAACCTGTAAGAGTCATATAAAAACAAAAAAAATCATTCAAACGAGAAAAAAAAAGAAGTGGAATTATTAAGAGTTATTAAAAAGGTTGATTGAAAAAAATAATCAAAAGTTCAATTTATGTTATAAAAGCGACAATTCAAAAATGGAAGGAGGAAGATTCCCCCCTACTTATAAAAAATATGTGGATCCCTTATGAAAATTTAATGCGATTATTCAGGGAAAAAATATTAACATCGTTATCAGCATGACCCAGGATGAGAATTCTATTAATATTAATTTGGTGAATCAATTATTTATTTTGGAGCATAACATAAGTGAAAAGACAAATATTTTTTGCAAGAAACAATATGAAATTAAAAACTTGCAAGTAACAATTGATGATTATGAATACATATCGCAATTCAATGTTACAACTATGTTTCAAGAAGAGATTGACATCATTCTCAAGTTACACTGATTAACAAAACTAGAAACCTTCATTTTAAACACGRAAAAAAAGTTTGTGACTTTTCCCTATAAAGAGAAGATGATGACTCTTTAAGACACGACTATGAGATCAAAATCGATAACACCTTCATCAAAAKACTTTAAATATATCTCGAAGKTGATCCTTCCAGATAATCARAACTCGATATCAAAGATGCAAAAAGAATATGATGAAGTTATTGYTGATAAAAAACAAGAAATATMTCGCTTAAAAAATCATAGTGAAAAACTACTTACTCAAATTAATAWWKCAAGGGATACAAAACAACGTGTCCAGGAGTTGGAGCAAGAGAATCAAGATCTYRRGAAGAAAATATCAGGAAAKGATAAAGAAGCTTCTCGTTTGAAAAATCTTAATCAAAATTTGCTTGAAGAAATTAAAAAGATGAAAGATGAAAAGCCCRAGAATCGAAATATTATAAATAAAGTCAGCAAATCAGAAGATAAAGAAGAACTTTCATGCCTAAGGGTTCATAATCAAAATTTACTARCACAAATTAAAAAGTTGAAGCATGATAAGAAGACTTTACAAGAAAAGCTAGATCGCAAAACATCATTAGTKGATAAGGAAACGATGACAGACCCAATCAACCTTACAACTCAAAAGGAGGCAAATCCARCTGATGTAAAGAAGTTTTCAAGTGTCAAGGGACAAACAAGCCATAKATATGAAGAAAACTCAATTCCAAAAGTTAATCAAKAAAAAGTTACAAGTATACGAAGTAAAGATCAAGTTGTGAGGATGCCTTATCGAYATCCTAATCACAAAAGTCGATACTTCAACCAATCAATGTATCAASAGAAACAAATAACCTCTATGTCAAAGAATATTACTTCCACTGCAAGTGTGGGTCAAAATAGAAGATATCGTGGGAGTAGAAATGTATCAAGTTCTTTCCAATAACCTTATAAAAACCCAAATCCGCAGAAGATCGAATTAGGATGAGCAGACTCTCTTACAATTCAATAGTTTTGCTCAGTGCTTAGAAGATCCTATAGTCTCAAGTCCTCAACAATTACTAACTCAATAATGAAGAAGCATGAGACACTAATTACAAGCTAGAGCAATAGATAAGTCGTCCATAAAGTATGCTTTGAGGACAAAGCATTTTTAAGGGGAAGGCAATATTATGAACATAAATATACATAAATAGATATTCATAACATAATAATTAATTAATAAATAATAATTATTAATAACGAAAGGTCATGTCTCAAAGGACATGACTATTGGTTAAGGGCACCCCTGCGTGGGTATATAAACGTGCCCTCGTTCTCAATTGTAAATCATCTTATCAAATCTTATCTATTCATATTTCATACACTATTCCTACATGGATTATTATGTTATATTCCAAGTATTTTGGATAATTCTTGTGTGAGGGAACTTTGTTCGTCTCATTGGCAATCAATTGTAGATGGATACACAGCACCAGTAGTTCCACCAACAAATGACAAAGCAGTAAAACTCGGTGAGAATAATTCCATAGCCACAAATGCACTTTTGAATAGACTCAGTGATACTGTATTCACCAAAGTTGCACACTGTAAATCCGCTCAGAGATTTGGAACAAGCTTCAAAATATTTGTGAAGGAGATACAAAAGTCAAAGCAGCAAAGATTTAGACTTACAAAGGTCAATTCGAACAACTAAAAATTAAGGAAGATGAAGATATCGCAACCTACTTCTTACGAGTTAATGAAACAGTGAATGCAATCATAAGATTGGGAGAAGAAATTGAAGAATCTGTAATTATTCAAAAGATACTAAGATCTCTTCCTATGAGATTCAACCCTAAGATATCAGCACTAGAAGAAAGATTGGATCTGGACTCAATAAGCATGGACGAACTTCATGGAATCTTCATGGCATATGAAATGAGAACTGAGCAGGAAAATCCAGATGTAAAATAAGCAGCCTTCAAGGCATCCAAAAGATCAAAGCAAAAGAAAAAGGAACAAGAAAAATATAGCAGCAATAGTGACGTCTCGGAAGATGATGAAGAAGTGGCCAACTTCGTCAAAAGACTGAATAAGGGAACCAATGGTAGGTATAGAGGTAAGCTCCATTTAATTTGTTTTAATTGTGATGGTATTGGTCATTTTACTAACAAATGTTCTCATAAGAAAAAGAGAAATGATGAAGGTTACTCAAAAGGAAAACACACATATAAAGGCAAAAGAACTACAAAGAAAGTTTTCAAGAAAAGCTTATACATCAAAGAAGACATCTCATCATCAAATGAAAATGAAGCCAGTGACAATGAAATAGGAAGACAATGAAATAGGAAGAGTTCTATTCATGGTAGTAAAAGACTCTGAAAAAGAAGACTTTGAAGAAGAATATGAAGAAGTCGAAGAAGAATGTGAAGAAGTCGAAAAAGAAATTGAAGAGGCAGAAGTTGACTATCGATAAGAATTAATGTGTGTCATAGAAGTTATCAGAAGAGAAAAGAAGAAAAAGAAGAAACTACAAGTAGAACTAGACAAGAAAAATGACACTCAAGAACTAGAACAAATGATCACAAAATTTAAGGTTCAAATAGAAGAAGATAAAAGAATTGAAGAAGCACTCAAAGAACAACTAGAAGAAAAGGACAAGATCATTGAAACTTGGAAGCAGAGGTTGTCACACTAAGAAATGGTATTCAAAAGAAAAATATGTAGAATAGATCAAAAGTTTTGGATGACATTATCAGCAGTCAAAAATCTCATCTTGACAAGTCCAGACTTGGATACAATCAGACAAAAAATGGATCAAGCTCCAAAACAACAGAGCAAGAAACAAATCCAAAGAGCTATGCAGAAAAAATCAAAGAGGATAGGAAGATATACAAGGAAGATTACAAGGACACTCCTCCACCAAGAAGATTCAGATTTCAAAATCAACAACAAACAGATAGGCCTCAAGAAAAAGAAGGATTCATAAGAGCACCTCATTTGAGAAGATCTTCAACTCCCAGGTATCAAACTATATTTTTTGGTTTATGTTATGAATGTAATAATTTTGGACATAAAGCTGTGAATTGCAGAGCTAACGACAGGAACAGTAACAACTTTGAGAGTTATACACAAAGGGATTATTCAAGGAAACCTAGTGACACACAAAGAATAAATTACAGCAGGTTTGAATCTTTGAGCACTGAAGTGAAATGTTACAAATGTAACAATTTTGGACACATGGCCAGGGATTGCAGAATAACAGTCCCTCATAAAGAACCTCAACAGAATAACAACAGTCAAAGGCAAAAACCTTAGAAATTGACATGGATAAGAAAGCAAAATCAATATAACAATGAAGAATACGCAGTCACTCTACAAGCTAAGAATAAGAAATACGGTTGGTATGTTGACAGTGGATGTTCAAAACACATGATAGGTGATAAAGACATTTCTTATATTACGAAATGAAAAAAAAAGGATCAGTCTCCTTCGGAAATAATAATTCATCCAAAATCACTGGAGAAGGCACAGTCCGAATTGGGAACAAGAATGAAAAGGCACAAAATGTTCTACTGGTAGAAGATATGAAACATAATCCTCTGAGTGTGAGTCAAATGTGTGACCAAGGTCATAAACTTATTTTCGATTCAGAAAAGTGTGAGATAAGAAAAGAAGGTTCAAGAAAATTGGTCGGTACAACTACAAGAACTTCAAACAACATATATGTGTTAAGTGAAATTGGAAATGAAAAGTGTTGTCTAGAAAAGGAAGATGAAAGTTGGCTATGGCATAGAAGAATGGGTCACATGCATTTTGATAACATTGTCAAAGTCAACAAAAGAGAAGCAGTCATAGAAATGCCCCGGATCACGAAACCAACCAACACTTTAGGCAAGCATTGTCAACAAAGAAAGCAAACAAAGACCAGGTTCAAATCAAAGGAATATTCAACAACAAGACCATTGGAAATTGTGCACATTGATCTAGTTGAACCAACCACAACAAAGGGCTTAAAAGGTGAAAAATATTTTATGTTATTAGTTGATGATTATACAAGAATGACTGCAGTTNTTCTCAAGAACAAGTCAGAAGCTTTTGAAAACTTCAAGATCTACAAGGAAATGGTTGAAAATAAGATGGATTCAGGAATCAAATGTTTGAGATCTGATAATGGAGGAGAGTTCACTTCAAAGAAATTTATGGACTATTGTAGCAGTCATGGAATAAAAAAACAATTCTTCGTTGTTAGGACACCTCAACAGAATGGACTTGTTGAAAGAAATAACAGGGCAGTACAAGAAATGGCTCGAACAATGCTAATGGATTCCAAATTGACAAGTATATTTTGGACACAGGTAGTGCATACAACAGTTCACATTCAAAACAGAGTAATGCTCATAAAAAACACTGATAAAACTCCCTGCGAGCTATGGAAAGGAAGACCAGCAAATGTGAAGCACTTCAGAGTTTTTGGAAGCAAATGCTACATCAAAAGAGAAGATGGAAAAATGGGAAAGTTTGACTCTCGTGTGAACAAAGGAATACTTGTTGGTTACTCAAGAACAAGGAAAGCATACAAATGTTACAATCTAAGATTGAACAAAGTTGTGGAAAGAATCAACGTAACAATTGATGAAACAGGCAGACCAAAATCAAAGGAAGAAGAAAACAAATCAATGGAACAACTTTTCGAAGAAAAAGACGAAAAAAAAAATAGAAGAGGAAGATGAAGATGAAGAGAATATGACGGAAGCAAAAGAGCAAGTTCAGAAAGTATCTACAAAGACACCTAGCAAACTAATACAGAAGAATCATCCTTTAGATCATATTATTGGAAACAAAGATGTAGGAGTTGAGACTAGAAGAAAAATCCGTTCACCAAAACAAACACACCTAGCACTCTTATCTACAATTGAACCAAACTGTTTTGAAGAAGCCAACAAGGATGAATTTTGGAATAAGGCCATGGATGAATAATTGGATCAAATAGCGAAAAATGACACTTGGGAATTGGTTCCAAGACCAAAGAATAAGAATGTGATCGACACAAAATGGGTTTTCAGGAATAAATTGAATGAATATGGACAGGTTACAATTAACAAAGCTAGATTGGTATGTAAAGGATATGCACAAATTGAAGTAATCGACTTTGAATAGACATTTGCCCCAGTTATCAGAATGGAAGCAATATGTTTACTTTTAGCTTATGCATGCTCCAAAAATGTTAAAATATATCAGATGGACATAAAATCATCTTTTTTGAATGGGGAACTTGAAAAGGAATTCTACATTAAACAACCAAAAGGATTTTAGTTGTTAGAAAACACAAACTATGTATGTAAATTAAAGAAGGTCTTGTATGGTCTAAAACATGCTCCTAGAGCATGGTACTACAGACTGGATAAGTATCTGCAACATGCAAGGTTCAGAAAAGGAAGTGCAGACAACAATATCTACATCAAGGTAAGTCAAGGTAATATTTTATTATTTGAAGTTTATGTTGATGATATTATTTTTGGTAGTGATGATGACAGGTTAAAATAAAAATTTGCAAAAGACATGCAGAATGAATTTGAAATGTCGTTACTTGGAGAACTATCATTCTTTCTAGCACTTTAGATACATCAAAGCAACCAAGGAATTTTTATTTCTTAAACTAAGTATATCAGAGAAATTCTAAAGAGGTTCAAAATGGAAGATTGCAAACCAGTTATCACTCCCATGCAAACCAATTGTAAGTTGAGCAAAGATGATGATTCAAACTCTACAGATCAGAGACAATACAGGTCAATAATTGGCAGCCTACTATATGTGACAACATCCAGACCATATGTAATGCAAGCAGTTGGAAAAGTGAAATGATTTTAAGAAGCACCAAAGGAATCACATGCATTAGCAGTGAAGAGGATTTTTAGATATCTCAAAGAAACAGAAGAGCTTGGATTATGGTATCCAAAAGGAAAAGATCTATCACTTATTGCCTACACAGATGCAGATTGGGCAGGTTGTATTGATGACCGACGAAGCACCAGTGGAGCAGCGTTCTACTTAGGTGAGTGTTTGGTATCATGGCTAAGAAAGAAACAATCATCAGTATCTCTATCTATAGCCGAGGCAGAGTATAATGCAGTAGCAACATGTTATACACAGGTTCTTTGGATAAACAAACTTTGACAGATATACAGATTGAGTATGATGAGCCCATTCCAATATATTGTGATAATACAAGTGTCATCGATATCTCAAAAAACCCATTGATGCACTCCAAGACGAAGCACATTCCAATCAAGTATCACTTTTTACAGGAACAGGTTGTAGAAAATAACATCAGAGTTCAGTGTGTGGGCACAAAAGAACAAGTGGCAGACATCTTTACAAAACCACTTCCACGGGAAGCCTTTGAATATCTTCGCCAAAGACTTGAAGTTATTTCTACTTCAAAATGAATACTTTTTGAATGTTTATCTTATATGTTTTAGATGTACATGAGAAAGCACCATAAGAGGACAATTCAGTCAGGAAGAGCAGCCCCGGATGGAAAGATACCTTTGTCATTGATGACAAAGGGGGAGAGATTTATCAAATGCAGAGGACAGAGGCATGGTTCCAGGGGGAGCAAATTTATCAGATGCAGAGGACAGAGGAAAATTTATCAGATACAGAGAACAGAGGCATGGTTCCAGGGGGAGCATGAGTGATATGATTTCAGTATTGCATCAGAGTGTTGTCGTCAATGTCAAAGGGGGAGATTGTTGATTAAGGTTGGTTGTCATTGATGTCAACCCTTGAAGAAAGACCTGTAGCACAAAGGTTTGGTTAATGGACTCAATATTGTTTGATGTAAAGATGACTCATTAATGTCTTTTCATGGTTTATAAGAAGTAAAGATGGATGAACTCCAAAGTGATCCCCTTATGGTGAAAGCCCTCACGGGAAGACGCTTTGCTGAGTAAGAGAACCCATGCTTAATTGTGGAATAATGAGATGAAGGACAATGAATTTTTCAGGTAAACTATCTTAGATGGATAGTTCTTGTCCTTCCATTTCCGGTAGTATGTGAAACGTCACATAACTCCTCACGGTTAGGGAGTTATGGCCATGAGAAGTTGGAGACCCCCAGTTTGGGTAATGGACCCAAGTTTGTCTGATGGATAATGGTATGAGTTATGATATATTTTCAGATAATACTATTATATATGGACATTACATGTCATTACATTTCTGATGGTATGTGTAACGTCACATAACTCCTCACAGTTTGAGAGTTATGGCCTTACGAAGTTGGAGAACCCTCATATGTCATCTAGAAGCCCCAAAAGGTCAAAGTAGTCAAAGTGATTTAAAAGATTTTAAAAGGTAAATAATAAAGTAAAGTAATGAATGTATTATAATTCAATGTGAATACAAATAAATTATTTCAATAATAAATTTAATGGAAAAACTAGAAGTGGGTTAACCCTAAAATAAGGAAAGTGGGACCAAGTGACCTAGAAGATGTTTTTAAGGAAGCTACTTGGAGAGTATAAATAAGAGGCAAGGCTCTCTCATTTTAATTACACTTGAGCATATTGAATATATATAGGTGTCTGAGGTAACCAAGGATATCTAAGATGAAATTCTGAGGGAAGGTGAAGAAAATAAGGCCGAAATGCAAGGAAGGATAAATTCTTTTGATGGTGTTTTCTAAGGTATGTTATTTACAGGTCATCTAACCATTTTCGCTATAACTTTTTTTATATAATGATTCAGACCGTGAAATTGTTATTCCATTGCAAAAACATATCCAAGTATCTGTGGTAAAAAATTCAGTTTGTGAGTCATTGTATTTTTTGAGTTATACTCCGTGGAAAATAGGGTTTGTGGCTAGTTCTGAAACTAGTCAAAAACAGGTATTTCGGGTAAAAACGTCATAATTTCTTCATAACAGATCCAAATTCAATGAAACCAAATGCGTTGGTTAGGGTACAGTCTGTATAATGTTGTGTAATAGTTTCAGATCAATTCAACAAACATTCCATGCGGGGAACGCTCTACAAGGTCGCTCTCTAAAATAAGCCAGAATTCAGCAAGATATGTCATTTTTTATATAACTCCATTTATGAGAGGTTCCAAGTAGTGACCCCTGGAGGAATTGCATAAATTACACTGAAGAACATTGTGTATCCGTTTCAGATCTTTATACATTAGAGGTACAAAGTTATGATTACTTCAAGTTAGGGTTGTTGACTAATCCAAAACTAGGCATGTGAGACTAAAGAAAAGTTTGATGAAAATGTTAGTCTCTTGTTGTTGAACTTAAGGAATGTTTGCAGAAATGTGATCATATACACTAGGTTTATTACAGAGCTACAAATCAGATTTGGATGATGAAATTGATGAGGGATTTTGGTTGAGGTACATTTTGAGTACATGGTTGAGACAAGTAGTTGATGAGTTGGCACATACATGAGGTGTATAGTTGATTATGTTGGTACATATTAATGAGTCATAGTTGTTGAGTAGTTGACACATGATTGGTACATACTTGGTACATGGTTGGATGCACTTGTTTATGGTACAGGTTGGTGCATGGTTGATGCACTTGTTTATGATACAGGTTGAGGTACAGGTTGATGCATGGTTCAGATTTATTGGTACGGGTTTACAGCGGTATATCTCACACTGACAGGTTGACAGTGGTTCCATCATTCTACTTCTACTTTAGGGTGGCAGGACGAGGCAAGGACAGTTGGTTGTAGCCACCTTCCGGTTGTATCCGGAGAACATAGGGGGTTGTAGCCATAGAATTGGGGAGTTGGAGCTTCCCTCAGGTTATAGCCTGAGAAACTAGGGGGTTGGAGTCTCCTTCCAATTGTAGCTGGAAAACAAAGGAAGTTGGTCCTTCCAATGAATGTAATTCTTCGAGACATAAGAAAAAAAATTCTGTGGTTTTCTCCCGATTTGGATTTCCATGTAAAACACTGGTGTACTGTGTATGTGTATGTTTGTTCATTTGTTCATTGCTTATTTTCTCTACAGTTATTGGATGATAATGCTTCGTTGATATAACACTTGGATTATATGGTTAAAAATGATTAAATTGCTCTATTATTGATTCACCCCCCCTCTTAGTAATCCAACAAAGTGGTATTTTATAGTGTCCACTATGATACTCATGGAATTGATGTCATTGTCTTTGAATTTCTCCATAACTGCAATGTTCTGCAGTTCCTTCTCTTTTCCTTCTTCAAACTTTGGTTCCACGATATTTCCTTTCACGATATCCAGCACTTTATTCTTGGCAAGGATGAGCTCAATCCTTTTCTTCCACGCTCTGAAGTTAGAAGCCTCGTCTAACTTGTTTTCTGACTTCATAGAGTAAGTCATGGTTGCCTTGACCGGGTGAACCCTAGATTTGACCAAAATCTCAAACTTGACGTTTTTACTTGTTGAGAGTACTAGGAGATGCGCTAGGCTAAGGCGCACTAGTTTATCCGAAAATTAGGTCAATCCCTTCACTTAAGGTGCCTCAATGAGAGGGTTAGGGTTTCTGCAACTACACCTTCTAGTAACTCTAGCGGCAGTGCTTTGGTAACTGCTCCTACTAGAAACCCTAGCGGCAGTTCTTCAACGAGCTTAATATCCTTATGGCTATGCTCCCTTCCAGTGGTTAGACTGGATGAAGGAGGTGTGGGCCCATAACCTGTTAGAATATAATGGATGTGCTTGTTTAACCATAGACAATATCACTATTGTCACACAACCATAGACCAAATCCACCCCCGAGCACCTTAACCTTGACAGAGAATCATTCTGGAAGCAAACCCTAGGATAGATA
>ML790124.1:525916-537736 GCA_009831015.1 Picea engelmannii | reverse complement strand
TCTTTCCCTTAGTTATATTTTGTTGATTTTTATGTCATAATTTTTCTTTTGAGTATATGGGGCCTATGTGGAATTGAGGATTTATCGTTTATTCTTGTAATGATGTAAGGTTGTTAGGGAACTAACCCCTCATGTAGGTAGAATAATATATTTCCATGTAATAAATGACAATACTAATAAGGCCTAGCAATAAGGAAGAATAAGTCCAATGTAAGAAGACCTAATAGAAGCTTCTGCTTCTAGAAGGATCCTCCTCTAGATGGTTCTTTTGATAGGCATATTTAATATAAATAGGAGTCGAGGGTATGATAACTTTTGTCTTGGATATTACTGTAATAGAGCTCTGCTCTGCTGGAGGTTTCCCCCTCGAAGAGGCAAGTGAACATTTCTCTCAGTAATCAAAGTGTAATTTCTGGTGTTATTCTGGTATCATTTTGGTATTATTGTGGTGTTTTTATGGTTATATTGTTGTTCATATGCCATTTCTAACTATTTATTTATGTTATGCATACTTTTTTTATATGGAATATTACAAGTGGTATCAAAGCACCTTCCTCGGCAAAAAATTATGGGTTAATTTTTTTTTAGGGTAGAGACGTATTCTGGCGTCTTTAAGATACAGAGATTTGTCGTTATGCACATAAACCATAATGTCAGGGATTCATACATGCAGGAAATATAAGAGGTACTTAAGCACACATATGTTGGCCACCCTTGTAACCCTTGTTGGTACCCCTTCAAGTGGTAGCGCATCAAACAACACCTGTATACGGATCGGACTAGATCTATTGAATCCCTCCATAGATAAACCTATCGGTTGTCTGATTGTTATAGTGCCACCGAGAACAGCACCTGGGAAGATACTTTCTAGTACCTGAGTATTTGGGTAGTATGTCTAAGCGCACGGTCTATCCTCCTTAGTTGGTGCCCTGAGATATTGGGTCGAGTACTACTGTTGGACCCTGCACATATATCAGAGAGCTATAGCACAGGGAAAACCCTTGTCTATAGAACTCTTGAATACCTAACCCTTGGGAAGGAAACAAAAACAAAACAGACAAGATCTATTGTCACACAATTGTGTCTCCTGCATTCGAGTTGTGAAATTACTACATATTTCTTCCTGTTAAACATTTGGGAATTTCATCATTGCAGTATTCTTCAAATCGGAGTATAACTCTGCAAGAGTAAAAAAAAAAAGTCTGGATCATGTTGGCACCATTATTTGATACCTATTCTGTTGGATTTCTCTCTTTGCCCTTATTGTAGTCATACCTATCATTTTTCAGCAAATTTTCTTTTTCTGTGGACCTAAGCCCCTTCCAACACCCTTATTTGGGATTTACCCTCAACTTGTCGCCCTAATCGTTGTGATACACTTCACCCGTAACTCTTTTTTTGTGTGGCCCCACCCGCCCATTTTTGTGTTCCCTTATCATCATGGCCCATACCCTTAGCCAATACTTGGAAGCTCGCTTCAATACCTTGCACTCTAATTTCACATAAACCCAACAATAAGTGCGACAGCTTAGTGCCAATATTGTCTCCATCAATCAAAAATTGCATTCCTCCATAGTTGCCTCAATTGCGGAACTCAAACAATACCTCAAACACGACATGACTACCCATATTGAATCGGTCACTACGATGATTTGCGCCAAGATTCATATCCCTACAGATCTTCCCTTATCTAACCCACCTTTGCATACTGAAGGTGAAACTTCCTCTCATTCCCAGAATTTTCAACCTCGTCACTTTCAGCGTGACCTACGCCTTTCGCGTGTGGATGTGAACAAATTTGATGGCTCGGACCCCACTGGCTGGGTAACTCAAATGGAACATTATTTCTCTTTGTATGCCATTACGGATGAGTTGGAAAAACTATGGTATGGTGTTCTCCATCTAGATCAAGAACGTTGGCAATGGTGGCAATGGAGAAAAAATGCCTACCAAGGGTATGTGGCTTGGACACACTTTGTGGAAGATCTTTATGAACACTTTGACACTGACATCGACCATTTAGGGTGTTTGACAAATTTTAAACAATACGGCACAGTGGAAGACTTTATAGTTGGTTTTAAGCGATTGGATTTCCGTACAGAGGGCATGTTTGATGCTTTTTTCCAAGAATGTTTTATCAGTGGCCTCAAGGATGATATCCGTGCCCATGTCCCCATGGCGCGACCTCAGAGTTGGGTGGATGCTACTAAAAGAGATAAGGAATCACAACAAGTTTTCTCTTCTCAAAATCGAAAACCCTCCTTTCTTCCTTGCACTAAACCAGTAACTCCCCCTCCTTCTACTCCACTAAAGATCCAGAAATTGACCAAGGCTGAAATAGTTGAACGTCAACTCAAGGGCCTTTGTTATAATTGTGATGACAAATATTTTTCGAGACACAAGTGTAAGGAACAAAATATTTGTATGGCCATCTCGGAGGATGTTTTGGAAGAGGATGTTGAAGCTCCCCTTGTTTCTATGTCACCTGAACCCACTGACATAACCCCTCCCTCAAACACTCCCAAAGTAGAACCGGTCATTTCCCTAAATTCTCTCACTGGATTCTCTACTCCCCAAACCCTTAAGATAATTGGTTACATCAAGCATCAGAAGGTCATCATTCTTGTTGATAGTGGAAGCACCCATAATTTTATTCATCATCGCATTTCCCAAGAAATTAATTTTTATATCCGAGCAGTCAATAATTTTCAAATCATGATTGCCAATGGCGGGTTCATGAAATGTGGAGGGCGTTGTGAAAATGTGTTTTCAAATTGGTGAATACCACCTGAAATATCATATGTTTTCTATCGACATGGGTGGTTGTGATATTGTGTTGGGTGCAGAATGGCTAAGGACTTTGGGTCCCATTCTCATGGATTTTAAGAAATTAACCATGCAATTTGACTAGGAGAGGAAACCATATAAGTTCCAAGGAATCATTGTCGGTTCCCCAGAGATTATTAGTTCCCGTCGCATAGAAAAGTTGCTCAAAAAAGGTCATTCTGGCATTATTTCCCAACTCCATGCCATACAAGCAACTGAGACACCATTTGTGTCACAGGACCTTCAGTCCATCATCTCTAAACATCAAATGGTTTTTTTCACTCCCTAGCGACTCCCTCCTTCCCGTGGTGTTCATGATCATTCCATTCCCCTTGTCTCAGGCATCCTTCCTCCCAATATTCATCCCTATCATCGCCCATTTTCCCAAAAAAATGAAATTGAGAAAATTGTTCAAGAACTGCTCAACGCAAGTGTTATCTGCCCTAGTATGAGCCCCTACTCTTCTCTTGTGGTCATGGTCCTTAAGAAAGAAGGTTCTTGGTGCATGTGTCTTGAATTGCATTCCCTCAACAAACTCACCATTAAAGACAAATTTCACATCCATGTCATTGATGACCTCTTGGATGAATTGAATGGCGCCCAGTTCTTTACTAAACTTGATCTTCATTCTAGCTACCACTAGATCTATATGAAAGAGGAAGACATTCATAAGACTGAATTTAGAACTCATGATGCTAGAATATAATGGATATGCTCATTTAACCATATACAATATCACTATTGTCACCCAACCATAGGCTGAAGCCACCCCCGAGCACCTTAACCTTGACAAAGAATCTTTCCGGAAGCAAACCCTAGGCTAGATAGCCAAACAAAGGGTGGCGCACCTTTCTCCAAGGATAGCACACCAAGAAATAGTTGATCAGAGAGTTCAAACCATAACCAAGAGAGATTCCAAGACAAAACTGAAATCTGCTAGTTGTAGTAGCTGCAACGGCAGCTCTCCTCCAAGCTTGCGCACAAATTAGACAACTGCAGTGTGCACAAGTGTTGCTTCTGCAATTCTGAGAATGTCTGCCAGAATGAAGACTGACCTCTTGTATTTATACTAAATCTGGCAAACTGTCTGGGCCGACTTCTCATTTTGGGTGCCTATTTACTTAGTATATAATATTTTCTTTAGCCGACTTCTTCTCTTGGAGGCTAATAACCTAATACAAGTTATCCTCTTGAGTCGACTTATCTTCTAGGGTTATTATCCAACTAATTAGGGTTTCTTCTTGCTTCCCAGAATATTCTATTCTCGTTAGGTTTACACGTGGAGGTAAATACCTCTCGTAGCTACCATAATATCAACACTCCCTCCTAGATAGGGAGGTATTGAAGGTAATGGTCTTGAGCACAAACATACCATTCACTCGGTAGGATCAACATAGTCGTATAGACTATCTCATCAATGGATCATGAGCACCATCATCACTATCAGTGTCATCAGCTGCATCATCTCTCGAAACCATACTCCATCTGAGTAATCAGACATGATGCTGGATAAGTCACTCACTCCACAGAGTCACACAAGAACCATTCTTCTAATATGGACATATGTCCTAGAAGAATAAATGTCTTGGACCATTTTCTGTCTGGGAAATATCTATCCATTGATCATCCATCTAGTTGATAAACATTTTCCAACACTATTGATAGTCTTCAAGGAAATTGAAACAATCAATAGAACACAACTGTGTCTATCCATGGTAGTACACAACTACTATCAAGTGGTACACTACCATACCAAGTAGCACACAGATACTTGATCAGTGACATATAGTCACAATCAGTGGAACATATCCACCATAGTAGTATACATCTATTGTCCTGAGACATACAGTCTCCATAACAATCATATCATCTGATATCAACCTGCACAAAAAACATTGTTATGATATAAACTGAATCATTTGGGCCATTCTTCCACTCACAACTGTGAGATCTGGAAGAGCATCTACCCTCAGAAGGTAAAACATCAATGATAAGAAATCTGGACTATTCTTCTCAAGCAAGGAAGAATAATTGTCCCAATTTCTAAGCCTGGACCATTCCCTATTCGAGCCATTCCTCCAGCACTAAACAAAGTGAAAACTAGAGAGAATGAATCTACCCTAGGGAATCCCTGTCCCTTATTGTTGAACCTAGACCATTCACCTATTTGGGCCATTCCTCCGGCACTAAACAAAGTGTAACCTGGAGAGAATGAATCTTCCCTAGGGAATGACTGTTTGGACCATTTCCTAAGGAAATGATTACCCTCCACCAACCTCCAAAACAGACCATTCTTCGAAATTGCTCACAATTGTGAGCTTCGAAAGAATGATTGTCCAGCGAGGCAGACTAGTCTTCTTGACCACTACTAAGAGTGACTGTCAAGAAGAGATACTATCCTAGACCATTCCCTATGTTAACCACAAAGGGAATCATTGTTTATGGTAAATCAGCAATCCACCGAACCATTTTTATTACAAAAATGACCGCTCGATCTGGACCATTTTCTGAACTGGAAAATGTTTGTCCGTCAGAAATCTCAAACCACTTTTCGAACTAGAAAGGAACTACTCATCCTGGACCATTTTTCGAACTAAAAAATGACTATCCATAAGTCAATAACACATCAGTGCTCCCTCCCAACCTGGGAGTCATCTCTTCCTCTTTCAATAAGGAAGTCGTCTCCACGAGCTCCAACTTGAGTACGCAAACTCTTTCATCCTGGACAGAGGCTTTACCAAAATGTCTGCTTATCTTCTCATATGTGGAGATATATATATATTGGAGAACCACTTCTCTTTTCTGGACTTCATCACGGAGAATGTAATGCTTGATCTCAATGTACTTCAGTCTTTCTGAAACACTGGTTTTCTTTGAAGGCTTCATATAACTTTGATCATTACAGTATATCATAGTTGAATTCATCTCTTTTGTTTCCTGCTAGCACATAACATCGTGGCAAGGCTCAAACTGGAACATATCCATATGGCACTTATTTTGTCATTATGAGATCTTTGTCATGGATTGGCAATCCATCATTCTGGAGTTATGAGTAACTATTTTGATATAATATAGAAAGTTTTCACCACGCTTCTGTTGTACATTGGAGGTTCTCTACCAAGTTTTCTTCTTTCATCTGCATAAAAGGGTCTCTTTCTGGTATACCTCAAATCCTTGAGGTTGCTCTTCATATGCTCTTTGTTCAATTATTCTGGAGAATAGTCTTTGCATTCATCTGATGTAAACTCAGACCCATGGATATTGTGGACGATATAATGGCTCATGTAGAGGTATGTCTGGTTTACTTGGAACAAACAATCATCGTAGTCTTCTCCCTCCATATGGGAGAACCTCTAGTTCTAGATCTCGCAATGCTTTCATTCATAAGTCTTCCATACATTTTTCTTCATCACAACTTTCAGTTCCTCTGCTTGATTGCTTTTAGTGAGTTCATATCAGGCTGGTAGTCTTGTGATTCTCGATACACTGACTGGTTGTTCTGTCTTTTCTTTCTCTCTTAGAATATTCATGTTCTTCCTCATGTTTCTCTTTATCTCTTGAGTTCATGGAGTTTTCTATAGATTCCATGCTCTAAAGATTCCAACTTATTTCTTTCATCATAGGATCATGGATGTGGATGGACAACCAGGGATTACTTTAAGGCTTCTTTTCGAAGAAGACTTCTTCTGAAGTCACACTGAACACATGTTGATTTTCATGGTTGCTACCATGGATAGATACTCCATCATCTTCAATGGATCACATAATTTAGGATTATCTCCCTCATAATCCTTGTTTCATGTATGAATGCATGTTCTTCTTTTGATAATATAATCGGCTCCCTCCATCTAGGGGAGTCCACACTTATGTCTGCATCCTTATTGCCTTTTGCAAAGTGTCACAAACCTTTTTCCAATTTCCTCTTGATTGTTAACTTATTTGTGTCTTTACTTCTTCTAGGTTTCTTCAAGATTGATTATGATAATAACTTCCACGTGAATTGTTACCAGGGGTTGTTGATGTACTTCATCCTTTCATGTGTATTGTCTGACTTGTAGCAATCCTTATCATGTTTTTCTTCCATAAGTATAGTTTCTCTTTGAACATATTATCTTCTAAGAAATAAATATGCAAGATATGTACAGAAAATATGGTATGTACAAGAACTATGAAGAGTGTTGTTTACCTTGTCTTAGAAGAAGAAGTATGTTTCATCCTACTTAATCTTCTTTGAAAGTTCATTTTCTTCGGAAACTGAAGCTTCGTGTGTCTATTTCATTTTCTTCATCTCAGGACAAGGATTCTTGTAGTGACCATACTTTCGACAGTTGAAGCGTTGTATTTCTGACATATCTTTCTCTTGATTTGGCTTCTTCCTTGAACCAAACTTTCATTTGTTCCTGAAATTCTTGAATCTTGTTGTGAAGGCTTGATCATCATATTTCTTTTGAGGTTTCTCTTTTGCACTAATCCTTGATTCTTCTTGTGCACAACAAGTCCAAAGTTCTTCGAATGTAGGATACTCCTTCCTTGTGTTCATACTTGCAGCAAATGCATCCCATGTCTTGGGGAGATCGTTGAGTACTATATTTACCAGTTCCTTCTCTGAGATGATCTCTTACATAGCTTGTAGTTGATCTCTTAACTGAGAGATCCTTACAAAGTATTATGTTGTGTTGTCATCATCGTTCATCTTCATCTCACGGAGCTCATTCATTCTTCAGACTCATTACTTGTCCAATGTTTATGACTGAGAAGATATTTGTTAGGGCATCATACATCTTCTTATATGAGTCAATATGGGAGATGTAGGGTATCAAGTGTGTTGATTAAGGTTGGTTGTCATTGATGTCAACCCTTGAAGAAAGCCCTACAGCACAAAGGTTTGGACAATGGACCCAATATTGTTTGATGTAAAGATGACTCATTATTGTCTTGTCATGGTTGATAAGAAGTAAAGATGGATGAACTCCAAACTGGTCCCCTTATGGTGAAATCCCTCACGAGAAAACGCTTTGAGGAGTAAGAGAACCCATGCTTAATTGTGGAATAATGAGATGAAGGACAATGAATTTTTCAGGTAAACTATCCTATATGGATAGTGCTTATCATTCCATTTCCGGTAGTATGTGGAACGTCACATAACTCCTCGCAGTTAGGGAGTTATGGCCATGAGAAGTTGGAGACCCCAGGTTTGGGTAATGGACCCAAGTTTGTTTGATGGATAACAGTATGAGTTATGATATATTTTCAGATAATAATATTCTATATGGATAGTACATGTCATTACATTTCTAGTGGTATGTGGAACATCACATAACTCCTCGCAGTTTGAAAGTTATGGTCTTACAAAGTTGGAGGACCCTCATATGTCATCTAGAAGCCCCAAAAGGTCAAAGTAGTCAACGTCGTTTAAGAGATTTTAAAAGGTAAATAATAAAGTGAAGTAATGAGTGTATTATAATTCAAAGTGAATACAAAATAAATTATTTCAATAATAAATTTAATGGAGAAACTAGAAGTGTGTTAACCCTAAAATAAGGAAAGTGGGGCAAGTGACCTAGAAGATGTTTTTAAGGAAGCTACTTGGAGAGTATAAATAAGAGGAAAGGCTCTCTCATTTTAATTAAACTTGAGAATATTGAATATTTATAGGTTTCTGAGGTAACCAATAATATCTAAGCCGAAATTTTGAGGGAAGGTGAAGAAAAGAAGGCCAAAATGCAAGGAAAGATAAATTCTTTTGATGGTGTTTTCTAAGGTATGTTATTTACAGGTCATCTCACCATTTTCGCTATAACATTTTTTCTATAATGTTTCAGACTGTCAAATTGATATTCCATTGAGAAAACATATCCAAGTATCTTTGGTAAAAAATTCAACATGTGGGTCATTTTATTTTTTGAGTTACACTCCGTAGAAAATAGGGTTTGTGGCTAGTCCTGAAACTAGTCAAAACCAGGTGTTTCGTGTAAAAATGTCATAACTTATTCATAACAGATCTAAATTCAATGAAACAAAATGTGTTGTTTATGGTACAGTATTTAGTATGTTTTGTAACAGTTTCAAATCAATTCAACAAATATTTCATCCGGGGCACGCTCTACAAGGTCGATCTCTAGAATAAGCCAGAATTCAGCAAGGTATGTCATTTTTGTTATAACTCCTTTTCTGAGAGGTTCCAAGTAGTGACACCTGGAGGAATTGCATAAAAACACACTGAAGAACATTTTTTATCCATTTTAGATATTTATACATTACAGGTACAAAGTTATGATTACTTCAAGTTAGGGTTGTTAACTAATCCAAAACTAGGCATGTGAGACTAAAGAAAAGTTTGATGAAAATGCTAGTCTCTTGTTGTTGAAGTTAAGGAAGGTTTGCAGGAATGTGATCATATATACCGGGTCTATTACAGAGCTACAAATCATATTTGGATGATGAAATTGATGAGGGCTTTTGGTTGAGGTACATGTTGAGTACATGGTTGAGACAAGTAGTTGATGAGTTGGCACATACATGAGGTGTATAGTTGATGATGTTGGTACATATTGATGAGTCATAGTTGTTGAGTAGTTGAAACATTATCGGTACATACTTGGTACATGTTTGGATGCACTTGTTTATGGTACAGGTTGATTACCGGTTATTTGGCACAGGTTGATGCACTTGTTTATGGTACAGGGTGATTACAAGTTGAGGTACAGGTTGATGCATGGTTCAGATTTATTGGTACAGGTTTATAGCGGTATATCTCACAATGATAGGTTGACAGTGGTTCCATCATTATACTTCTACTTCAGGGTGGTAGGATGGAGCAAGGACAGGTGGTTGTAGCCACCTTCCGGTTGTAGCCGGAGAACACAGGGGGTTGTAGCCAGAGAATTGGGAAGTTGGAGCTTCCCTCATGTTGTAGCCTGAAAAACTAGGGGGTTGGAGCCTCCTTCTAGTTGCAGCTAGAAAACAAAGGAAATTGGTGCTTCCAATTAATGTAATTCTTCAAGACATATAAGAAAAAATATTATGTGGTTTTCTCCTTATTTGGGTTTCCACGTAAAACACTGGTGTACTGTGTATGTGTATGTTTTCATTTTTTCATTTCTTATTTACTCTGCAGTTATTGGATGATAATGCTTCATTGATATAACACTTGGATTATATGGTTAAAAAGGATTAAATTGTTCTATTACTGATTCACCCCCCTCTCAGTAATCCAACAATTGGTATCAGAGAAAGTTCCTTCAGAAATCAGTTTAACCACTGAAAAGTAGATCATGGAGAGTACCAACTCATATAAAAATGGAATACCATAGTTTGATGGACAGAAGTATGTTTTTTGGAGCATAAGGATGAGGACATATATACAGGCACAGGGATTTCAAGTTTGGTTGTTATGAACATAAATATACATAAATAGATATTCATAACATAATAATTAATTAATTAATAATAATTATTAATAACGAAAGGTCATGTCTCAAAGGACACGACTATTGGTTAAGGGCACCCCTGCGTGGGTATATAAATGTGCCCTCGATCTCAATTGTAAATCATCTTATCAAATCTTATCTATTCATATTTTATACATTATTCCTATATGGATTATTATGTTATATTCCAAATATTTTGGATAATTCTTGTGTGAGTGAACTTTGTTCATCTCATTTGGTATCAGAGCAAGTTTTGATCCGGCCCTTGGCTGCACTTTATTCAAACCTTGTTTGATCTGGCTTTTAGCCAACCCCTTCATTTCAGAGCTTCTTCGACTCCAAGGTCTTTGACCATAACTGGGCCCTTGGCCATCTACATTCCAAAATTCTATTTTCTCGAAAGAAAATAATAATAATAATAATAATAATAGAAAAATATATATATAAATAAATAAAAAATATTTTTTTTTTAATTAGAACCAAAAAAGTATATATTAAAAAAAATTATTATATAAAAAATTTAAAATAAAATAAAAAAACAAATCGTTTTGCACTACCCGACAACCCACCCCTCACACAACTCGACCACTCCCATGAACTCCCACTCCGACACACCCCACTCACAACCCACAAACCCATGTCCATCCCTTCCCCAATCCTGCAGACCCTGTTGTTCTTCCCACCTTCTCTTCACTCCCCCGCAACCCTCCCCACTACCCGCTATTCCCATCCCCTCTCCCCACTTCCACTGTTACCGCTCCCCACACCCCCGACCACGGCCCCATAACCCTTTCCCCTTCCCTTCTCGTCCCCCTTCCCTCTCCCGCAACCCTTCCTTTCCCACCTGACACATCACCCCACCGCACTCCTGATCCCTGTCCACTCCTCACCCCGACTCCGCGACTATGCAAACCCCAAACCCTGTTCCCCACTCCCGCCTTACAACCCCCCGACAAACCCCCCTTCCACGGATCCCAACCCTGACACACCACACCACTCACGAACCTTGTCCATCTCTGTGACCCCAAATCCCATGACTCCCTGTCATAACCCCCAAACCCGACACAGCCGCGGACCACACTCTGGGGACCCTATCGGCCACTTCCACAGACTTTATTCTGCACACTTTTTCACTGACACAATGAACACGATTGATGTCAGTTGTCAATTCACAGAACAATAAAAAAGGGCATTAAAACCATACGACGCACCTTATCATTCTTTGATAAGTAGTTCAGTTAAAAAAAAGGGGTAAATGCATTGTAATTATAAACGTTTTATCCAAGTTCTAATTTGAAAACTCTTAGAGGGTTATTCAAGTTATTTAACAAGTCAAAAAAATATTAATTCAAATATTAAAGGGAAATTCGTGAAGGTATTTATAAGGAAAATGATTTATTAAAGGATATTTTTAAGGAAAAGGATTTATTAAAGTATTCTTTTAAAAGGGAAAAGTTGACATATACTATATTATAAAAGTGAGTTATATATTAAGTTTCAAATATTAAAGGGTATTGGAATTACTTTTTCATTTTATATCAAGGAGAAGAGAAATAAAAACCTG
>ML790124.1:449686-468901 GCA_009831015.1 Picea engelmannii | reverse complement strand
TCTACATGGGACCTTGGTTCTTCAGTCTTCTTCAGCATTATGGTCCACAATTATCCATGGGACCCTGGTATATGGTTGTACATCAAGCGTTGAGGACAACACTTTCATAAGGAGGATGGAATGTAAGGTAGCTAGAGAGGTAGTGGGGGGGGCAGAGGGCCCATAGTGATAATAGTGGAGGTCATTCAATGTAAGGTGGAATAGGTCCACTATATTATTAAATAAGGTCCACTATGGTAGTTAGATATAGTAAATGGGTAATTAGATATAATAAATGTAAGAGGACTTCTTAGAAAGTTCTACTTCTAGAAGATTCCTCCTCTAGAATATTCTTAGGTGATGGTAGCACTATATAAAGAGATTCAAGCAATGTAATGAGACATGAAGAGAAGTATTGTATTTGGAGCGGTAGCTCAATAGGAGGATGCCCCCTCGAAGAGGCAAGTGAACAGGAGAGGATCCCTTCCATAATAGGATCCATTGTACGGTGTTGCCCTACCTGAAGGGTTTGGTAATAATAAAGTGTGGTTTCTTCTATCTTGCTTGTGGATCTATTGTGTATTCAGTATTTGTGGTGATTATATTTGTAGATCTATTTGGTTCTTAACAGGTTCTTAACACTATGCTATTGCATAGGGTTTGATTCAAACAAAGGATATTGGAGTGTTGCTTCAACTATCACTTCAAGACGAGCAATTGGAAGGAATACTTAGGCCCGTCATAAGTGATGTGATTGTTTTAGGGTGGTTCCTTCAAAAAAGAAGTTAGGGTTTCAAGTGCTTGCACTTGGAAAGTTGATATAATCTACTGCAAATTCTCCCCTTGCTTCTTCTTGTCTAAAACATTCTTGCCTTTGAAGGAAAGTCCAGTCCACCATTGGCTTTGAATGGCAAGAGAGTAGTTAACTACTTTGTGACGGTCTGTGGTCTTTACATTTGCCATCAGATAGAATCCAAGCTTAAAAATTCTCTGTTGTCTACATTTCAAAAATTTAGCAAATTCATTAATAATTGTTGTTGCTACTATTGTTCCAATACACAGTAAAAGTGATTGCCAGATATCATTACTAATAAATAATAATGAAATGATGCATTTACGGGTGGCTGAGATGTAGGAATTGACCTCAT
Organism: Picea engelmannii; assembly: GCA_009831015.1. NCBI lineage: Eukaryota > Viridiplantae > Streptophyta > Pinopsida > Pinales > Pinaceae > Picea > Picea engelmannii. The sequence goes on along the minus strand of ML790124.1, from coordinate 467,774 downwards.
TTTCAGTATTTTTTTCACCCTACTGAAGAGCAATACAAGCATATCTTCTTATTATTTATGTGTGTTCTATTTAAAAGGCATGAGCACAAATTATTAGGGAACAAGTGCTTGGGGAATTAGTTTGGAATATGGATGACGTTCACTGGAAAATTTCGATCATTCAACTAGGGCTTTAGTTTCTGCAGACGTAGTGATTGCAATGCTTCCTTCTCGTTCATCAACTCTTGGGCTTTCATTGCCTGTATCATTGAATATGAAAGACATCACATCAAATGGAGCTCAAGCTCCATAGCAGTAACAAAAGTTCTCTAAGAGCTTTCGGGGAGTGATCTGGAAAATTCTTGCAGGCATCTGTAAGAGCTAAAGGAAAAAGTAAAAAATCCATGGAACGGATGACTGGTGTGTTAGAAATTAGAAGGATATAATGACTGGTGTGCAAAAAGATGGACATCAATGAGGAGGATATAATGCCATTAGCTCCTGATATTTAGAGTTATAGACAAGAAATTCTAACCTATAATGCTTGCCCGCCTGAGGCATCTTCTTGAGTCAACCATATCAGTTGTGCAAATATCAGTCCATTATTGGTGCCGGGGACCTGCAAAAGGGGGATTTATAAAGAACTTTTCACATCATCCAACCAGGCTTCAAAACTTGAACTGCTGCCTCATCAGTTGTTTCTATTACCCATCAGATTGATGAGAATGCTCCTTTGGATTAATTGAAAGATCTACCCAAGAAGAGTGATACATTGCTCATTTGCCTCGGTAGTGATATACACAAGGTATTGGACTTGGAGCATATTGAAACACTTGCAGATCACTTCCTTCTTCACGGTGCTACCCTCAAGAAGGGGCATTAAGAGAGATCGATATTGGCACAACTCCGAAATCCAGATCAGTGCAGATCCGTGGGACCTGCCCTTGTCCCACAAGATCAGATCCCTCCCCAACAGACGGGCAAGATCCCCCAAGCCTCAGCGGCGAACTATCCCCTCCAGACAACAGCGCAGTGGATGATCCAAACATCCCACCAGTTCTCCCTTTGGACATCATACTATACTGAGCTTTCTTCATTCGGCCTCAGATGTTAGGAGAGATGAGACCTACTTCATTACGTTTGGTTCTTATTTATGGATCTTCTCCTCCTATACATCTCCACCCCAGAGCAGGTTTTTGGGCTTGGAGTCGAGAGTTGTTCATGCCTCAGCTTGGCTCTCACTCTCTACTCCACCTTACTTTCTGCATCTTGCCTTTTATAGGAGACCTTTTGGTACTCCTGCTTTGTAATGACATCATTGTACTCAACAGTCCCATTGACCTACTTTAGTGGTCATCAACTTTAGTGGTCATCAATCGGACATTAATAAAATTATCTTATCTTATCTTATCTACAAGATCTGTCCTCTTCAACTCTTCAAAACTTCATCATCATGTTTAAAAATCTGAAAAGGAAAATCGCCATAAATTACCAAACCTTTGTGCTCCTTGGAATCCGTGATGGCTGCTGGAATATCTTCATCAAGTAAGTGAGTACTAGCATCTAAAGATGCTTCTTCAGGCACAACATGGAGTATAGCATCTTCACTGGAGTCGTCACCATCAAGGTCTTCTTCATGAGGTACCACCACAAAATCTTCAAGAACTTCATCACACTTCTCTTCATCCAGATCTGAAATCTAATGTGCAAGTGCCTTCATGAGGTACCGCCACAAAATCTTCAAGAACTTCATCACACTTCTCTTCATCCAGATCTGAAATCTCATGTGCAAGTGCGTCAGGTGATAAAAGAGAAAGTTGGTTATACAAGAAATCATCCTGAAGTTCATTTCTTTGTTGCTCATTCATGGATGCGTAACGTTTTTCTTCATAGGGGATATCATGTGCCTCAAGAAAGGACTCGAATGCCTCAACTTTATCATTAATTTCAGCCAAGAGAGCATCCAAGGGGTTACTCTAATAAGGTCCTCTATCTACCATCCTTTTATGGCACTCATCAAGCACAACATGGGCATCATGTGGTTCATCAGCTAGATCTTCAACATGTTCTTCTTTATAACTAGGCTCCCAATACTGGCAAAATGCTTTAATTAAACCAGCAAATGAAGATTTTCCTTTGGACTAAATCATCAAAACATTCCAAAGCATCATCTTCCAATGTAAGTACAAGCATTTTCACCATGACATCTTCATGGACAACATTGACATCTGAAATAAGTTCAATGAAAGAAACATATAGTGTAGTTGAATCAGTATGTCCATGGAACTTTAAAATATGCTTGTTCCATCCTAGATCGGTTAGCTCATTCGGATATCCAGAAATACACGAGAAATCTAGAGGACTAAACCTTACGACATCCAACACCTCTTGGAGTGATGCCATATTTCTTAACTTCCAAATGTTCAAAATGAAAAACTGATATGAAATGTTGAAAACACATCATCATCATACCTCTTTTCCTATCAGTGGAGTCCCCAGGTGACGCTTCAAATGCCTCTAAAGCTGTTGGATGTCCTCACCCCTATAAATAGCAAGTTACCTCAAAATCTTTCGAAACAGGACTTTGTTCCTTCATGAAGTCACTAGATGCAGAAGAAATCTTTAAAGAAATTCCCTCATCAAATCATTGTAGCCAATCTACTGAATCTCGGGAATTAGACTTTGTCCCCAACAATGATGCCAATTTGTTACCTCCCAAACCTGCACTTTAGATGTTATAAAGTCCTTTAACAAAGTGCATCCATAGCGACACTTTGGAAGATTGCCCAATGTCACCAAAACAATACTTGCTCTCGCTTTAGACTCTTTTGGCACAAGGGTCGAAACCATAGAAAAGAAATATTTTCTATATTTTTAGCGTAAGATGGATGGTGGAATTTGCCAAATCCCAGTGGCCTATCCAATTGGGCTATGGAGTTAGGGAACAACTTTTAAAACAAGAGGGTTTGGATATGACTGAGAATACATAATTAAGCTATCATAGATATGCCATAATTAGTCCAAAATAGATTTTAATTTTTCAGAACATGCAAGAATAAAGTGACAGCCCTTAAACAAGATGCACCATCAGAACATGCAAGAATAAAGTGACAGCCCTTAAACAAGATGCACCATCACAACAATAAAATTGCAGCCAACAATAATGTGTAACCAAGAAATAAAGAAGGTAGCAACATCCTCTCCAAACAATAGAAATGACAACAGCAAGATCCTTCAATAATTCAAGATTACATCAAGAATTAGAAAGGGTTTAACAATCTCAACCCTAATCTCTTCTTTTGAGACAAATATGCCCTTATACAAAGATTATTGCAGCATCAAACTAATGACGATTCTTGCAAAACCCTAATAATCCATGAAAAGAATGAAGAGATGAAGAAACCACCACTTGAACCTGTTACCCCTCTCACCTAGGGGTAACTAGAGGAGATCATGTCTCGTGGCTTGCAATGAAGACAGTGATCTCAACGATGATGATGATCAGCATATCCATGGAGAGCAGCCTAACAGCCCCCTCAAACGCCTCTTCCTCAACAGCATAGCTCATCACACTCAATCAGCAAGGCTCATTGGGAGATGGTGCTCCATCATATTATAAGGTACATTAGTCCTTGTTTCATATAAAGTGTCATATTTAATATATTGGGCATTTGAGTGATGATCATAGGTTGAATTTGGATAATGAATCATGAGCTCAAAAGTAATGTTTTTTGCCTTGTTTCACCTTGGTGGCCATCCTAGGCATCCTAGTCCCGTGTTGTCACTCCTCATGAAAAGGGGTAGTACTGGTGGTTCCTTGAAAGGGGTAGCGTACCATTCCTGATCATACTTACCACTTTTCCATCCACAAACCTTCCATTCTCCCACCTTTTGGGTGATGTGGTTACATGTACACCAAAAAGGCATGTACCTCATTCTCTTATGAAAAGAAGGGGCTAAAGGCCCAAAGGTAGATTGCAGCTGGCTAGTAAAAATAAAGAAATGGGATAATGAAGACAGTTAAAAGTCATTGTCAATAATTGAGCTCAACCCCCTCATTAATGGTATTCGCCAGTGGTCCTAATGCGAATAAACGCATTCATCTATCAAAAAGAACCTAAATATATCCCAAATAAAAGAAAAGGAAGTGTTCTACTTGAAACCTTTTTAAGGGAACTCATAAATCAAATAAAAATAATAAAGATAAAAAGGCAAATAAGGGGTTTGGAATGCAAAAAGCATCGAGGAAAGGGTAACTCAATCGCCAAGCACATACTCTACAAAGGCACTCATGGAGGTGAGCCCATACATTGTCTTGCATGCTAATGACCCCATGCCAAGAAGTACATCCCATGACCACCTCACATTCATTACATATCTATGATGGGTTCTTCTAGGAAATATCTCTTTGCTTGGGTACTAGCACGCCTAATAGGTTCTTCTGATGGTCCTCCCATACCTAAACTTGTCAAATTGCATAAAATCATGAGCTTATGTGAAGTTTGAAGGGGATACCTAATGAGAGTTGTTCATTTGGCTTTTGTATTAATTGATGGCCTACTTTGTATGCTTCTTAGGACTATTGCCCCTTGTGATTGTTGGTTTTACTTGATTCCATTGTTTTGACTGACTTGGGTGCACCTAACATGGTCTTTGGAGGACGTCTTTGTGCTTTCACCCAAAACGTTATGCACTTTGTATGGGATACAACACATGTGATGTAGAGCATTGGATCACCTGGTGATTGACCTCCTTCATATACACACTCTCACACCTCTTGGTCCTTGGACGATGGACAAGTGAGCTCTTATTTGAGAGATATGGTCATGATGGCACGTAGAAGGGAAGAAATCCCACACCTTGGACAATGCACCCCATACCTTATTCAGCATTCAGCATTTGATGGAGGACATTGCACTTGGTTATGCTTGGACACTACTCAGAAAGGTGATGCATGATCATTCCACCTTCGACGTTGGCCTTCCCACCTTCGAAGTTGAGCTCCTTGATGCTAACATCATGTGCTAGGGTTTGCTTGAGGATGATGGGCTTGCTTGCCATTGGGGCACCATTTGATGGCTTGATGATATGACATGACCCTCGATGAGGAGGTACACCCTCCACCTTGATTGCACCTCTTGTATGATAAGACATGGCATTTGGAGGTTTCACACACCCTGTTGGAGCATGATGTCACCACACATGTGACCTAGGAGGACACTATTATACTGTATTAGCATGAATATTCATTGTTAGAGGCTATCTGAGGGATTGGCCCCAATTGTATCATGGATTATTGTTGTTTTAAATCATTATGTGGATATACGTGCTAGGGTTACCTCATATAAAAGAGGTTGGCGCTCATTTGGATCAAACACAACTCACAAACTTGTGAGTTCACTACTACTTGCTCTCCATCTCTTCTTTTTCTCTATGGATGTCTTATGTGCACTTTTGCAGTGACTTGGATGGATGCTTTCTCTTGTTAATGGTGGATTCTTCATGAACTTCGGTTTCTTCATGATATGCGCCTTGACTAGCAAGTCTTTTCTTTATGTGCATGTGATTTTCATGGTATATTTTGGTGAATGCTCTATTATAGAGGTAATAATTGCATGTTATCATTGTTTTCCTTGAATAAATTGAAACCCCAAGGAAGAATTAAGAGAGGTTATCCCCTTCCCTTGTTGTATTCACCTTGACCATGTTGAAGCATTCAAGGATTGCCTTAAGGGTTAGGATTAGCTATCCCCTTAAGGTTTTCCTTGGTTAGGGTTTAGTTTTAGGGGTTAGGAGTGGTTATCCCCCTAAGGTTTAAAACCTAGTTTTCATCCATTCTCTTTGCTAGATGCATTAGAAGAAGTAGGACAGAACCTAGAGTTTATGATGTTGAAATTGGATAGCAAGGAAGGTCTTCAACATGCATGGCATCCTAGCATGGAGGAGAACAATGAAAATTATCCAAGTTGATGGGTTGATCTTTTTCTTAAAATTGTACTTAGGAAAAAGTACATTAAATGGGTTATATTTTAATATTGACTTAATGAGTACTTTTTATAAAGTTAAAGTGAGAAATAATTTAAGTTGTGGTCTTTTAATCTTGACCATTGATCTCATAAGGTGTACGAGGATCAATCTTGGCCCTCCATCCTTTTGGAGATAGGATTTCTCACTTGCTCATTGAGTAAAAAGGAGATCAACTTGGAGAGGGGTGCATTATGCACAAGAGAGAGGCAATTTTCTGAAAAGAGAAAGAAGAGAATTGCTTGAGGGTTTGGAGAGAGAGTTTGCAAGGAGACAGAGGAGGCTTCTACACTGAGATTGGCACACATCTTTAGCATTGCAGAGGTCTTTTCCTATAGATCTGATCATGAGGATTTGTAGAAGGGGTCATACATTTGTTGAGGAGGTTTTGTATTTGGCTAGGCTGATTTTATTGTAAGAGATCTCTATATTTTCCTGCTCAATAATAATAAAATCCAAATCTACTACACTGGTTTTCCCTCCGAGGTTTTTCCAGGGACGAATTGTCCAAAAATTACTTGTGTACGTGTGATGTGATTGTTGTTATTTTTTATTGTTAAGTTCCTGGTTATTGTTTTCTGTTGTGTCTTATTTATTTGTGAAGAAAACCTGGCAGAATCAATTAACAGAAAAATTAATTGATTTAGTGAACTGGGTTTGAAGAAAATTCACATGGTATCAGATCTGCAAAAACAGAAGTTCAGATCTGCAGCACAAAAGTTCAGATCTGCAAAGGAAAACATAGATCTGCATTAGTGGAGTTCAGATTTGTAAAACAAAACAGAAGGGTATATTGCATCACAGAATCATTTTCAGAAATAGCCATGACCTTGATAATGGAGGATAGGCTTCAGGGTGTTCAAAACTTTGTCACCTGGAAGGAAAGGGTCATTATAGTTTTGGATGTCAATGATGTCCTTGACTTTGTTGATGATAAGGCTGCAACTCCCCCAGATGCAGCTACATTGGTGACCTGGAAAAAGGGTGAGGCTAAAGCCAAGAGCATACTCCTTGATGGGGTAAAGGATCACATAATCCCTCACCTCACAGAGAAAAAGTTCGCTAAGGAGATGTGGGTTGCCTTGAATGACCTTTACCAGAGTAAAAATGAAAACGAGATGATGGTGCTTAGGGAAAGACTGAGAAGTACCAAGATGGCTAAAGGAGAAGGTGTGGTTCACTACCTTACTCGAGTTACACAGATCAAGGATGATCTAGGCGCAGTAGGTGAGAAAACTGAAGAGTCTGAGTTGGTACATGTGGCACTGAATGGCTTTTCGAAGTCTTGGGATGTGTTCGTGCGTGGAGTAGTAGCTCGGGAGAAACTCCCTGATTGGCAACGATTATGTGATGATTTTGTGCAGGAGGAGACCAAAATTGGTCAGTCTAGCAGATCTTCATCTTCACCACATATTGTGGATGAAGAAGGCTTGGCTCTTGCGAGCAAAGGCAAGGGCAAGCAGAAGAAAAAGAAGGGTGGAAAGAAGAACATTGACTTTTCAAAAGTCAAATGTTTCCAGTGTCACAAAATGGGACACTTTGCCTCACAATGTCCAGAAGAACCAACCGCAGATGGCAACTTCAGCAGCAATGGATGAGTTTGCCAAAAGCTTCGAAGAGGATTTCTGCTTCATAGCTTGTATGTCTAGCGCAGCAGTCTTAGACATGTGGTTTGTGGACAACGAAGCATCTTGTCATATGATAGGGCGCAAGGAGTTTTTCACTAGGCTACAAGAGGGAGGCGTGAATCTGGTTATAGAGCTCGAAGATGACAAGCGCTACAAGGCGCAAGGGATTGGTACAATTTCGTTTCAGAGGGAGTCGGGTAAATCACTCCAGTTTGCTGACATACTATATGTTTCGGGTTTGAAAAAGAACCTCATCTCAGTCTCTACTCTTGAGGATAAAGGGTATGAGATCAGCTTCCGTAATGGAAGGGTGTTCGTCAAGCCAACATGGTCAAGTGAGAAGATGGACAAGATGATTGGGGTTCGAGAAGAGAAGGTGTACAAGCTTCAGTTTCAGCGAGGGAGAGCATTAGTCAATACAACCACAGACATGGGAGAGTTGTGGCACGTGAGGATGGCGCACATACACTTTGGTGCGTTGGGGCACTTAAGACAGGCAGTCACAGGGTTGCCTAAGTTCACAGCAGAGAGGCATGACCCTTGCAAGGGTTGTGCAATGGGAAAGTATGCCCAGAGACCATTTTCACCGAGTGAGCATAGGTCCAAGGGAGTATTGGACTTAGATACATTCTGACGTATGTGGTTCAATGAGCATGGAGTCAGTGAGTGGCTTCAAATACTTTGTTTTATTCATTGATGACTACTCCAAGAAAACCTAGATATACTTCCTGAAGGCTAAGCATGAAGTCTTCGACAGATTTCAGGAGTTCAGAGCTCTGGTTGAGAACCATATTGGCAAGAAGATTCGGGTGTTGAGATCCGACAACGGGGGTGAATACACCTCCAAGGAGTTTCTAGATTATTGTGCAGCAGCGGGGATCAAGAACGAACTCACCGTTCCTTACAATCCCCAACAGAATGGAGTGGCCGAGAGAAAAAACAGGACCATAGTCGGAGCAGCACGGGCGATGATACATGATCAGGGTTTGCCTCTTTTTTTATGTGCAGAGGCTAGTTGCACAGTTGTTTATATTCAGAACAGAAGTCCCCACACAATTTTGGGGCAGTTAACACTTGAGGAGGTATTTACAGGTACCAAACCAGATGTGAGTCATCTTCGCATATGGGGCAACGTATGTTACTGTCATGTCCCTTCGAAGAAGAGGACAAAGTTGGAACCCACAGCAGATAAGGGGTTGCTTGTTGGATATAGCGAGGCTGCCAAAGCCTACAAGATTTGTGTGCCAGCACGCAGGAAGATCATAGTGTGTAGGGATGTACAGTTTGAGGTGGAGCGTGCATTGAGGAGGTCTAAAGACTTGCGGGCACAGGACCAGCAAGGACATAATTCGAGAGTCAAGCCTGAGGCACGGAGTCAGAGCACTAGATCACAGAGTCAGACACAGGGTATTGGTACAGGTTCAAGTGTTGAGAGGGAGACAGTTAGATAGGATCATCAGGAGCGAGATGAGGAGGAGGAGGAGGAGCGTGATGCAGTTCCACAAGAGCAGAATACTAGGCCATGGCCTAAGTGATATAAGTCCACAATCAGTGATTCCAGGTTGGCAAGACTTCAAGAGAGAGATTTCAGACAAAGTAAACCACCAGAGAGACTTGGGTACATGCCATTATTGACACCACTCATTGATGCAGAGCCTTCCACTTATGAGCAAGTTGCACAGCATGGAGTGTGGCAGGAGGCCATGATGGAGGAATATGCCTCCATTATGAAGAATGATGTATGGGAGGTGGTGCCCAGGCCAGAAGGTGGTTGGATCCAAGTGGATCTACAAGGTCAAGCATGCAGCAGATGGAAGCGTGGACAAGTACAAAGCCCGCTTCATGGCCAAGGGGTTTTCACAGCGAGAAGGAGTTGACTATGAGGAGACTTTCGCCCCAGTGTCCAGGTATTCCTCGATTCGAGCAGTCATATCGTTGGCAACAGAAAAGGGTTGGCGCGTTCACCAGATGGATGTGAAGACTGCTTTCCTTAACGGAGTTGTTGAGGAAGAGGTATATGTTGAGCAACCAGAGGATTTGAGGTAGGCAGCAGAGAGACGCATGTGTGTAGACTGAGGAGAGCCTTGTATGGGCTCAAGCAAGCACCTCGGGCATGGTACTCGAGGATAGACAACTGCTTGAGGGAGATGGGTTTCCAGCAGAGCGAGGCTAATCTGAACCTGTATTTTCGTGCAAGGGAGGTGCCTCTCATACAGGTGTTATATGTAGATGACCTATTTATGACAGGGGATGAGCAGTTGATAGCAGATTGCAAGGTAAACCTTGCAGCTGAGTTTGAGATAAAAGACCTTGGGTTGATGCATTACTTCCTTGGTCTGGAGGTCTGGTAGCAGGATGGGTGCTTCTTCTTGGGACAGGGGAAGTATACAGTGGAGATCTTGCATAGGTTCAGGATGACAGATTGTAGGCCCATGTCCACGCCTCTAGTCACAAATTGGAGGAAGATTGATACATCAGATTCAAAGACAGTAGACACCATTGTGTATCGTCAGTTAATTGGATCGCTCATGTATCTGGTCAATACTCAGCCAAATATCAGCTTTGCAGTAAACTCTTTGAGTCAGTTCATGGTGGACCCTCGGAGAGTACATTGGATAGCTGCGAAGCATGTGCTTCGCTACCTCAGTGGTACAGTGGAGTATGGGTTGTTATATGAGCGTAGTGGTGGAGTGAGATTGACAGGCTTTACAGATGTTGATTGGGAAGGATATGCAGAGGACAGAAAGAGTACTTCAGGTTGTTGTTTCAGCATTGAATCAGGCATCATTTCCTGCTTCAACAAGAAGCAGAAATCAGTGGCATTAAGCTCTGCTGAGGCAAAGTACATGGCTGCTAGCTTGGCAGCATGTGAGGCATTGTAGCTTAGGAAGCTACTCTTGGGATTGTTTAGGCAGGAGCTAGAAGTTACTATGATTCACTGTGACAAACAAAGTTGCATCAAGCTCTCTGAGAATCTGGTGTTTCATGATCGTAGCAAGCACATTGATATTAGGTATCATTTCATCCGAGATTGTGTACAGAGAGGAGCCGTGAGGCTTGATTACATACAGACTGATGAGCAGATCGTTGATATTTTCAACAAGGCACTAAACAGACAAAAGTTTGAAAAGTTCAGAGATCAGATGGGGTGAGACAGAATCCCTTCCTCCCTAAAAGGAAGTGTTGAGATTGGATAGCAAGGAAGGTCTTCACCATGCATGGTATCCTAGCATGGAGGAGGACAATGAAACTTATCCAAGTTGATGGGTTAATCTTTTTCTTAAAATTTTACTTAGGAAAAAGTACATTAAATGGGTTATATTTTAATATTGACTTAATGAGTACTTTTTATAAAGTTAAAGTGAAAAATAATTTAAGTTGTGGTCTTTTAATCTTGACCATTGACCATTGATCTTGGCCCCCTCCTTTTGGAGATAGGGTTTCTCACTTGCTCATTGAGTAAAACGGAGATCAACTTGGATAGGGGTGCATTATGCACAAGAGAAAGGTAATTTTCTGAAAAGAGAAAGAGGAGAATTGCTTGAGCGTTTGGAGAGAGAGTTTACAAGGGGACAAAGGAGGCTTCTACACTGAAATTGGCACACATCTTCAGCATTGCAGAGGTCTTTTCCTACAGATCTGATTAGGAGGATTTGCAGAAAGGGGGCCATACATTTGTTGAGGAGGTTTTGTATTTGGCTGGGCTGATTTTATTGTAAGAGATCTCTATATTTTCCTGCTCAATAATAATAAAATCCAAATCTGCTGCACTGGTTTTCCCTCCGGGGTTTTTCTAGGGATGAATTGTCCAAAAATTACTTGTGTACATGTGATGTGATTGTTGTTATCTTTTACTGTTAAGTTCCTGGTTATTATTTTTTGCTGTGTATTATTTATTTGTGAAGAAAACCTGGCAGAATCAATGAACAGAAAAATTAATTGATTTAGTGAATTGGGTTTGAAGGAAATTCACATATGAGAGGCTTTTCCTTTGAGGTTTGACCTAGGTTTATGAGAGAATAATCCTACGGTTTAAACCTTCACCTTTTCTCTGGTGTTTAGCCTCCTTTTGATGTGTTTCATTGACTCCATTTGCCCTAAGAAGAAAAACGGCCCTAGTCTCTTGTCTACATGTGTTTGCAAAACTCAAACACTCTCTCTCTCTCTCTCTCTCTCTCTCTCTCTCTCTCTCAAGCTACTTGACAACCAAATTACTAACCTCATTTCCACACTAATCCATTTTCACTATATTTATTGCTGCTGTTATAAAAGGTTTGCTACAGCCATTTGGGCTTGACTAATTGGTCATAACTTACTTAATATTGGGGTAAAATTAGCTCAGAAATATTGTTTGATGATTGGATATTGATCTAATCATTGAAGGCTCAATTCTAAGATATAGTTGCTATTTTTTCTGGGCTGATTTCTTGCTGCTGTTGCAAAATATACTTTGCTGATATACACTTGTTTACTGCTGCAATTTCAGCAATCAGTTTTACTTGATATCTAATGTCTAGAGGTGATTGGTAGTTGATTTGACTTGGTAATTGACTATTATATGCATTGGAATACTTCTTGTTTCACACACATCAACCAATAAACTTATATAACCAATCCCACCCTTTCTATTTTCCTAGACCTAGCCTATCTCATTGAGTGACCAAATTAGGGGGCCGTAGACTTGCCTCTAGCTTGCTATAGGATCCTTTGAGGTCAGAACCTTCACCCAACACTAAAACGAGGGAAGTATTTGTCTAGGTAACAGTGACAATTACTTCCAACTGTTACACAAGATTGGCATCTTGTGAAGGGCTTTGCACAAGTACAAATCTTGTGATAACAAAACCAATGCCCTTCTTCCAATTCTCCCAAAAGATATTCAACGAAGTTCTTGGAAGGGAAATCCCTCTCCTCCAGCCATGCCTTTAGCAAATGAGAATAGATCTCTCTTTATATCTTTCCTTCAATAACTTCTACAATAAAATATTATTACTTTTTAGAAGGCCCTAGAATCCTCCTAAGGTGGACTGCTCCATTTGATAGGATAGAACACCTTGAATGGGTCCATATTGCCACTTGTCATCCCCACAAGCAAAACGCATTTCTTAAAGCATGCATTTACTCTTCACTTGAGGGTTTGATCCTGTCAACAATGCCACATGTCATCTACTCTTGCAAAGAGCTTGCCTCTAAATATGTAGAAAAAGCCTCAAACAATGTGTCCTTACCCAAAGTGTCGTCAAAGATGAAAACACACCTCCAAATATGTAGAAAAGCATCAAATAATGTATCCTCAACCCCAAGAAACCTAAAAGGTGAAATATGCCTCCAAATATGTGAAACATGCCTAGAACAATGTGTCTTTACCCCAAAGACCTTTTCAAAGGTAAAAAACACCTCCAAATATGTGGAAGCTCCTCCATTGGGGTTATTTCTCACCCCTTCTTGCCTTCAACATGCCCTAGCCACCTCCTTGAATAGGGCACTCGATATGAACTGGGCCTTTGACCATGCCAAGTGCAATTTTAGTACCGCATGGCATCCTTTCAAGTAGGATGTTTCTCCTTCAACCCCTTTCCTTGCCATGTGTCATGTTTTGGGCCTCTAATAAGGTAGGCCATTAATCTCTCGAGTCTACCCTCTAACTCAAATCGTTCATCTATGTGGTCTCAAAGCACTAGGTTCAATTCATGAGTAGAGTACTCCATAATGATGCATCACCATGGTAATATAGAACAAGGTGCATGGCTCCAAAGTCCATGCCCACAACCTGTAATTATCATTGAGCTCCTAAGGATTTTCATTGTCTTGGTGAGAGAAATATGCCAATGAAAATGCAAAATAAGCCATCCTTTTTCAGTGGGTAACAACCCCCACTAGGGTTCAAATTGGGCTCAAATCTCCCAATGACACACTTGTGCATGTGCTCGTGCTTATGTGTGCTTGTGCTTGCAAAAACAGACAAGGCCAAGTTCAAGTCTTGGGCGACGTTGGCAGAATAGATAACCCCACTCGTGGCTTTTTAAGCCTAGGGAGATTTCCATAGTAATGTTAAATCTGAAATAGCACAGTTGTCACTTGCTCATGTTGACTAGAAGCTTCAGTCTAAAAAAATGGGAACAATAAAAAATCACATTTGTGGTTGGCATCTACAAATTAGGCACAAGTCGTGTATAGAGTTCTTCTCTATCCAAGTCACAACTACCTCTAACTATGCTCGCATTCCAAATCACATGTGGATTTCATAAATTTCATTTGAGTATTGCTATGTCTCAAGCACAAATGGCCACGCTCTGTTTGCATTCGAATTCTAACTAGGGTCTGTTATCCTCGATTTCAAGGGATAACAAGGAGATCATGTCTCGAGGCCCACAGGTCCTAGACATGGAGTACCGAGAGCAGGATTGACTTGAGCATAGCCCTGGAGGGCCCATCCTTCTCTTCTTTCATCAAACTTGTCTTGTCAGCAGCAGCAGCATCCATCACCATCGGCCTGGTCTTGTATCGGAGAAGACTCTTGCTCCATGAGGTAATTGGTCCAGGTATCATGGTATGTGTCATTTTTTATCATTAAAACCTTTAGATATATGCATCAAATTCCTTTTATTTCTGACCACTGCTTGGATCTTACATTAACCCACTTGACCATGGTTGGGGGGATTGACGAGGTGTCCTAGAAAACCTGTACCCATAGGTTTTGGTTTGCCACCGGGGGGATTTCTGAAGAGCCATCGTCCGCTCCCATCATATCATCACTTCTACATCTTATCTCCCATTCATCTGTCCCATTCCCCTAGTTAGGGCATTAGGATGATCTGTTTGTGGGGTTGCACCTTATCTCGTGGGAAGAAGGGGCTAAAGGCCCAGAAGGTAAAAGCAGCTAGTAAAAGATAAAAGCCATAAAAATAAAACCTAGAGGTGCCTCGCCTAGGGATCCCTGAGAAGGCAATAAAAGGCCTCTCAGCAAGAAACAAGAGGGACCTGAAGAAAAATAACAAAAACAAGACCTAGCCAAGAGGATAGGGGGTCTCATCACGAGCCAGCCTATTATGTTCATGGGCACCTAGCAACATGACATTACCATTATCTGATTACCACGCCAGGGCAGTGACCTTTGGTTGCATGGCCAAGGGAAAGGGGGTCTCATCATGAGACAGCCTTATCATCTCTGTGAAAGTGCTTGTGGGTAACACTGTCAGCTCTGGTCACCACGCCAAGGCAGTGTCCTCTAGTTAGTCCTTGAAATAAAAAAGGAAGAAAGCAAATAAAGAAAAGAAAAGAATAAAGGCAATAAAGGGCTTGGAAAGAATTGCATCTGTGACGGGTACAGCTCGCCTTCTACGAAAGCACCCACAGGTAATATCATGCATCCCTGTCTTTCACTCTACCCGTATGTCTGGACATCCCTTGACCACATCACCTCGTTTTACATGGTTTGGATGATACCCCCTGGAGACTTTCCTTTCCTTATGGATACTAGCCCAATAGGGTGTTTTGTCTTTTACTTTGGCTTTGTATTGTAGGTCTTTGTAATATCTTTGAGCTATTGAATGATATATCAGGGTTTTTATGCATATGTTTGATAACATTAATGATTAAACGTCATTAACATTGTTATGATCCATGTGACTAATGAGCCCATGGAGGGCGAAGTTTTTGATGTGCAAGACCATGCCCGACGGACAGGTACCAGTTGGACCGGTACACATGGGGAGATGATTAGTTCGGACCTCCATGGTGCTGAAGAGCCCATCAGATGGTTGTTGGGACCCCATCAAGAGCAGAGACAGGACGGTGCTTGATTGAGCTTTTGCACCTGAGAAGAAGGACGTTCCATCCGGGACACTTTGACTGAGCCCAACCCAGGGGGGGTTGACCCACTTCAAGTGGAACGTCTCCCTTTGATGGCCCAAGACATCACCTACAAGCCATTGACGTCATCTTGAGAGTGTGGCAGTTTGACAGGGCAGTTGGCACGTGTGGCAGGGTTTGGAGGCCCAAAGAGGACCAACGTTTTGTCATGTGTGCTGCATTTTGCCCTAAAAAGGGCTAATGTCTCCCTCAGTAGGGCTTGACGTCTTGCTCATGCTCATTTAGGGCTTTGATTTAACAATTTAATGTAAAAGCAGTATAATTTTGGCTTGTAGCCTTGTCGACTATTTTTAATGACCTAATTTTAATTAAATTTCATGATACAGTATATATTGAGGAGTTTTTCCCTCATTTTGACAAGAACACACAACTCACTCTCTTGTGAGATCTGATTTTTGCGCCCTAGTTGGGGTATTTCATCTTTTAAGTGAGGCGCAATTGTTGAAGGAAGGATTTTCTTAGCATATTTGGAATTTCTCTTGAAGGAAGGTTTACAACTAGGGTTTGCATTGCTATGTCTTCATGATATGTAAGTGTATTTTCTGCAAAACTTCTTAATTGAATGGTTGTAGGCTTGTATTCTTGCATTTATTATAAATTTGTTGATTTAAAACCCTAGGTGACAAG
The DNA here is from genome assembly GCA_009831015.1 of Picea engelmannii. Lineage (NCBI taxonomy): Eukaryota > Viridiplantae > Streptophyta > Pinopsida > Pinales > Pinaceae > Picea > Picea engelmannii. The sequence continues at coordinate 451,644 of ML790124.1, read as the reverse complement.
CACACAAGTAGGTCCTTGTTTCATGTCCCCTAAAAGAGAAATATTCAGCCATTGAAGAAGGAAGGAAGAGCCTAGCCTTTGCTACACTCTTTTCACTTTTTCCCTTGTGCTAGCTATGATTTTTAAAGGTTAAGGAGGGGACGTCCCAGGCCTAGGTTATCTACACCTAGGGCCTTCCATCTTCTAGGGTTTGGTGATAGAGCCTTGCCATTGCAACACTCTCCCTCACCTCACTCTCTTGTTTTAACTTATCTTTTATCCTAGCCGTTTTGCCAAGTTTGACCTAAGGAAGGAGGAAAGAGCACGAGGCCTTGCTTAAGCAACACCGGAGTGAGCCTCTTTCCCCTAGGGTTTTGATTCTAGGGCCCTGCCATTGCAGCACCTTAGAACCCTTCCCTCTTGTCCTTAGCCTTTTATCCCTTCAACCTTGCGTCCTCTCCTTAATTGACTCCATATACCCCTAGGCATTGATCTTAGATCCACAACATTGAAGTGATAGTGCTCAAACAACCTCTCAAAACTTTTAAATTCGAAACCCTAACTAACTAGCTAACCCTAACTAGGCTGACGTCATACTTGGTTATTCCATCTTGACGCAACACCGTTTGATGATAAGCAATTAGATGATGGTTGAAAGCATTTATTGAGTAAAAGATTGATTAGATACATTGTTGACTACATCATCTCAATAGTTATTGATGAATCGATACTTTTCCACTACTATATTGATAAACGTTGACCTCATTGATATCTATTGTTTTAATTGCTTACATATTGATATCAAATAGTTACATGAAGTACTAACCCACTGAATTATAGCCTGCATATATTATTTTTCTATTGTCTTGTTCCAGGCAGGTGTTCTCATTTGGGCATACACTTCTTTATTGGCTGATTAGCCGGACTATCTGACCTTGGTGGTAACCTGTGATGAGGAACGTTTGCTTTGACCTTTATACTTTGGCCTCTTCAAAACCCCAGGTTACCGAGGACATCTCCCCTGAGCTAACCTCCCTAAATAGAAAGAACCTCCCCATTGTGGTGACATTGGGTGGGGTAGGTTCCTATTACGTCAGTTTGGCCTCTATCCTTTAGCCTTTTGACCTAGCTACAAACTGTGCGATAACAAGGTCAAACCCTTGCCTCTTTCCCCGATCAAGTTGAACTCCTATTGTCTTTGTTTGCCCAACAAATCTGCAGTTCGAATTCCATAATCTGCCTTCGTTGTATGAATGTATAGGGCATCGAATTCCTTCTTGTCAATTGGCTTTTACTTTGCCACCACTGTGCCCATCATCCTACATGTATATTCCTAGCCTTTATTGGTCAACAAGCCATTCCCTTCTCCCCTTTTCTTAGTGAAGGGAACCTTTGTGCTTTAATTTCAAGAATATCATGATGTCAACCATTGTGTGGACTGGTCTGCTCTTCGTCGTCTGCTCATCTAAGCTGCATGTGTATGCAAATAAGTTTCAACACTATGATGAATCGTGTCATGCAACACATCATCGAATGGTCTCTCATAAAGACATAACCAAATCTCCTCTCTAAATATTTATATGGATATTTTAAATTAAAATCATTCTCAAAGTTTAGAACTTAGTAATTAGAAAAACTTTTCTTTCTATTAATTTGATTTTACCAATAAATTTATATGCATACTTGGCCCACAAATTCCAACCATACAATTCACTCACAAACTTCAATATTAATCTCCACTCATGGATTGTCGATTTTTTGGACTCCGAAGTTTACAGGCTCACACACTTCCATATCACTCTAATACCATGTTGGATTTTGGAGCACACAAGAAAGAAGAGAAAGAGAAAAGAGAAATATGATAAAAACAAACTCATGTAAAATATGTGTTTATTACAATGGAGTCATCGTATACATTGGCATTGATTCTCTTTTATTTGGATAGGTAGTTGCACTACCTATATGACCTAACTTCTTTT
>ML790124.1:399835-421241 GCA_009831015.1 Picea engelmannii | reverse complement strand
AGTAACACTTGTGACACTATCAAGTCTGAGTCCCCTATCACCCTTAAGTGTGTGACACCTTTATCGATTGTCAAGTTGAGACCTAGGATCAAGGCTTCGTATTCAGCAATGTTGTTTATACAGTGATACTCAAGTATATAGGAGTAATAGAAGGTCTCTTGGGATGGAGTTGTCAAGACAATACCTACCCCTATCCTAGAACTTGAATGAGATCCATCAAACTCTAAAGTCCATAATCCTTCAGGTGTTTCCACAGTTTCACTTTCCGAACTTCCTGCTTGGATGAACCAATTATCAATGTCATTGTTAATATATAGGAGTTGATCATCTGGTTCACCGGGGGTTTCAACTAGGGATCCTATAATGGGTTCTTTGTGCGAGGTGAAGAATCCTCCTTCAAGGTGAGGTATGACAATTTCGGATCCTTGGTTTTGGAAATTCCCAGTCAAGTATTCTACAAGGTCTTCATGGAATATGATACCCCAATTTCTCAAGGCATCTATTACCAACACGTCTATAGTAAAAGGAGCGTTAGGGAAAGAGTCAAAAGAAACATCCAAATCCTTGATAATTCCCTTTGCAAAATCTCCTCGTGCATTCGACTGTGATATACTCAGACCCAACTGATGCATGACCTTCTCAGTCATAATGTTGGTTGTTTTGTTTGGGTCAAAGACGCAATTGGAGGAGGGAGTCATTGACTCAGAGAATAACATAAAAAGGTGTGGTCTCCCCATACCTTGGTCCAATGCTTCCTACCTAGTGGACAAAAGGAGAATCTTCTTCAAGAAGGTCATCTTTGTAAATTTGTGGTAGGGAAACTTCAATCTCTTCATCCTTGTGTGTTGCAAAGATGTTTTGAATGGGTTCTACTTTCTCAGGAGGTTCGTTCTCATGGGAGAATAAGGAAACATCTTGTATGTTGGTGAAACATGTGCTCCACTTCCTGGGGTAAGCACTACATTCCACCTCAAGGATCTTTAGGGGATTAGGTTCTGATTCCACAATGCTCTCATTATTCAGTTCCCAGGAGTCATTGTTGTACAAAAGGTTAATTTGATGGATGGAGTCATCGAATCTAAGGTTTTCCTCGATTTGATAAGCAACTTCTTGTGCTTTGTCTAAGCTTGAGAGTAATCGATGCTTGAGGGTGAACTGCAAAGTTCCCTCTAAGGAGTCCAAGTAATATTGGAGAATAAAACTTTATGAGTTAAAGTTGGGCTGGAGTTTTTTAAGGAGAAGATTGAAACTATCATTGAAGTCTCTAATGCTCTCGTTGGTTCCTTTGCAAATTTTGATGTATTGGGAGTAAAAGGAGTGTATACTTTCTTGTTTACACCACTTCCCTTTGAAAGCCTATTCCAGGTCCTCGGGGGTCTTGAATCTCCCACTTGGTTGAGTGTTAATCCATTTCCTAGCATTTCCACTGAGTGAGATTGCAAAGAGTCTCATAAAGACATCAGGGTGTTCTTTCCCAGATTGATGAAAATTGAACCCCTCACATAACTTGGTCCAATGTGAGTTACCATATGATCCACCCTCTCTTGAAAACGTAGGTATCCAAGAGTTAGCCCTCTTGGGTAGATCATGTATTCCTCCATGGGTATTAGCCAGATCAAAGGAGTCAAAAAGTTGTTTATGAGACCACTTAGGAGGAATCGTAGTGTTAACAAGATCTGTAGGGGTAATTGAAATTACAGTAGTAGAAGGGGGTATGTACTGATGCCCACTGCGGGTCATCATTTGTGAAGTCGCCAGATAATTTCCTTGAAATTATCAAAGAGATAAGGGAATCACCCTTGGTGGAGTCGTCAAGTAAGCTTGTAAGATAAATATTCTTGAGGAAAGGCTTACCAAAAAAGTGTCGTTTGAGGAAGATTGACTCAGTGTTCCCCGAAAATGATGCCAAAATGTTATCGCATAATTTGTACTTTGATAGAAGAGGAGGTAAAAGGAAAGCAAATTGGCGTAACATGAGACTATCCTATCACTATCACCTTAATAGGATGTCTCTTTCTATTTAGGGTGGTAGGCCCAGGGGAGATGTCCTCGGTGACCTGAGGTTTTGAGAAGGCAAAGTGAAAGTAGCTAGGTAAAGGTCCCCTCTCACAAGTCACCACCGATCAGAAAGTCTGGTTTAAATAACCAATGAAGAGATAATATGCCAGAAGTGTACTTGCCCGGAACAAAGCAACAATAAACTATATATTTGCAAGAACTTTTGTTGGTTGGCACTTCATAAAACCATTGACTTTCTTAAATAAAGCAATCTGTTGAATATGGTGAAGTAAACATAAATCTTATAACAACAATGTTTATAGAGCAATACTTCACATAAAATGTCTTGAAACTAACTTCAAAATGACTACAAACCATTAACCATTGAAGTCGTAACATTAGCATTTGACAGAAGCACGTAAGACAAAGTACAATTCAGCCTTTACAATTGCTTTTATGAGATTTTAATGCTGCATATAATGGTTGTAGCTTACTTTAGTAGCAACAACAATGTTGTTAGTAGGTCACGCTATTCTAGGGTTAGAAAGTGTTAGTAGTTTGTTCAAAGAGTAGGTTTTGAAGGTTGTGTTGATCAATTACTCAATGGAGGACTTAGACTAGTGCTTTCTCAGGGCAAATGGAGTCAATAAAGTGGCAACAAATGTTGAAGGAAAAAGATGATAATAGGAGAGCCAAAGACAAGAGGGGTTGATGAATGAAGTGTTGGTAAGCCAAGGCTTCAACCACCAAAGCCTATGGGAAAATGACTACTAAGGTGTAGGTAACCCTAGGCCTTAGTAGATTTTCCTCCCTCTTTAACTCAAAGATGAGGCAAATGACGACTAAGATGAAGCAACAAGTGCTAGGGTGTTGCAATGGCAAGGCCCTTAGCAATGGCTTCAAGAAAAACGACTCCTTGGAAAAATCTTGTAGGTGAATAGCTATTGAGACAAGGATAATAACATGTGCTTAATCTCCTAGGGTTTTAAGCTAGAAATTTTATAATCTTAGTAAAATGCAAAGTAAAGATACTATAATCATTCAAAGGAAAGAAGAATTGCAGAATTTTACTTACATTCACCAAGAATAATCTAGCATATTCCCTAGTTGAAGACTTTCCACCAAGAGAATGCCAAAAACACCAAGATTAGCCTTCCTCCAATAAGTGTGCACTAAATTTCAGTCATAAAACCCCAAGTAGGGTGTAAATTTCAGACCTCACAAGTGTGAGTGAAAGATGATGAAAAATAAGAGGTAATTTCCCCTTATTTATACAATACTAATGACCAAAATTAGGTCAAAAAGGCCGACATGGCCAGTTACAAATAATATCCAGTTTTTACATTAAATGTCACAATAAAACCCTAAAACAAGTTGCTAAGGTGACGTCATGCCCTTTTAGGGTGATGTTAGGCCCTTTTTGGGCAACGTTGGCTTCCTGGAGAAAAACGTTAGGCCTTCTTGGGCCTCGGGAACCTGCCACATGTGCCACTTGGCACACAATTGCCTCCAAAACATACCAAAACATTGGATGATGTCATGCGTGACCTGGGTGACGTCATGGGCCTTCTAAGGCCTACATCATGGTGTAAAGGGAACAACCCCCTAGGTCCAGGCCTGTCAGGTTGCCCCTATGAAACGTCCTCTCTCTCTAGTGCAATCCTTTGATTTGTCTCTGCCCCCTGTTGGGGTCTCAACATCCATTCGATGGGATTTTAGCCCCATGGAGGTTCGAACTAATCATCTCCCCATGTGTACCTGTCCATCGGGTGTGGCCATGAAACATCAACAGATACACCCTCCATGGGCTCATAAGTCACAGGGATCATAGCAATGTCAATCACATTTAATCATCAAGTTATTAAACATGTGCATAAAACCCCTTTTACTTGGACAAGTGCTCAAAGACATTATACTAATCTGCAAACCAAGTTTAGAGGGAACGCTAGGACGTCCTATTGGGCTAATGCTCATTGGATGTGGGATGTTTCTGGGAGAAGTCAAACCTAGGCCATGTGAGTGGATGAGATGGTAAGGGATGTCTGGGCAAGGGGTGCAGTGATAGTAGGGAAATGTATGGCTTACCTGTGGGTGCCTCTGAAGAGGGTGAGTTGCACCTGTCATGGATGCAAATTTTTCCAAGCCCATTTATGCCTTTTATCTTTTATTCTTATTTCTTTTTCTTTCAAGAGGCTAGTTAGGGGATGCTACCCTGGCGTGGTGACCAGTGGTAGCAATGTTACCCATAAGTACTTTACGAAAATGAGAAGGTCAACTCATTATGAGACCCCCTTTCTCTTGGCTATGCCACCAAGAGCCACTACCCCGGCATGGTGACCAACTGTTGGTAGTGTTATACCGCTACATGCCCATGGACCTAATAGGTTGGCTCGTGATGAGGCCCCCTATCCTCTAACCAGGTCTTGTTTTATTATTTTTATGGGTCCCTCTATTTCTTACTAAGAAGTTTTTTATTGCTTTCTCGGGGATCCCTGCGCGAAGCATTTCAAGGTTTTATTCTTTTGGATTTTATCTTTTTCCAACTACTTTTACCCTCTGGGCCTTTAGCCCCTTCTTCCCACAAGGTAAGGTACAACCCTTAGATATTTGGCCAACCCAATGCCTATATCAATGTAATGGGATGGATGAACGGGAAAAAGGTGAAAAGTGGTAAGTATGGTGGGAGTGGACGATGGCCTTTCATGAATCCACCCAGTGTGAACTCAAACCCTATGGGTAGCAACTTACTAGGGTATCTTGTCATTCCCCCAAGGTATGGTCAAGTGGAAAAGTATAAGGTCCAAGCACACGTTAGAAGAAAAACTAATTAAATGCACATATTCAAAGGTTTTGAGGATCAGAGTGACACATACCATGATACCCAAACTCATTACCTCATGGAGAAAGACCCATCTCTGTAGCAAGACCAGGCCGATGTGAAGGATGTTGTTATTGTTGACAAAGTGGAGGTACTGAAGAATGAAAGGATGGGCCGTCTAGGGCCATGCTCAAGTTGATCTGGCTCTTGGTACTCCATGTCTTGGATCTGTGGGCCTCGAGACATAATCTCCTTAGTTATCCCTAGGTTAGGGTATAACAGGCCAATTGATGATAGCATGTATTTTCTCTTGATGAACCTCACTCCCTTTGTCCCAATAAAGTGTCCTAATTATAGAGCCTCGGTCATACCAATCTCACGCATAGATTCTTTGGCATACAAGGATTGTTCCTCCATGATGTTCAAAAATTTCATTCACATGCCTTAGATGGTCCTCCCACGTCTTACTATAGATCAATAAATCATCAAAGAAGACAAGCAAGTATTTCCTTAGCTACTTATTGAATACATGGTTCATACATGACTGAAAGGTGGCAAGAGCATTGGTGAGACCAAAAGGCATCTCAAGAAACTCATAATGACAGAAATGACATCTAAAGGCATCTTTATGTATGTCTTTCTCTCTCATCTTGATCTGATGATAGCCCAAGCTTAGATCTATCTTTGTGAAGTAAACTGCACCATGAAGCTCATCCGACAATTCATCAATCTCGGGGATGGGGTACCTGTTTTTGATGGTCCTTTTGTTTAATGCTCGATAGTCTATGCACATGCACATAGTTCCATCCTTCTTTTTAACCAGCACAACTGAGGATGCAAATGGACTTGAGCTCGGCCTGATATGGCCCATAACTAACAACTCCTTGATAGTGCTCTCTATCTCATATTTATGGTTCTTTGGATGCATGTAGGGTGTATTGATGACTGGTTTGGCCCCTTCTTACATTTCTATAATGTGCTAAAGCCCTCTATCTTGTGGTTTCCCTGGGGGAATAGGCTCCTCTTTTGTGATTGTTAAAGATCATTTGTATGTCTGGAGGGTATTATTTGTTTGTTTCATCCTTTGTATCCATGATGAAACATTCGACTACATAAACTATCTCCTCTCGCCTAAATATGACATGCATCTTCTTTATGTCACCACCCTTGGCGAATCCCATGTCATCCCCTTAACCGTGACTCTCCTTCCTTCTTATGTGTTGAATAAAATCTCCATGGTCTTTGTAATTGGTGGTGATTGGCCCCAAAGTGCTAAGCCACTGCACTCCTAAGATGATATTGGTGTGTGGAATGTCTACCACATAAAAATCATGTGTCAAGGTGTATCGGCCCAAGGTCAAGCTCATCTGAGGAATGTACCTATCACAAGCTATAATACACCCCCCTTCAACCTCAACCAAGAAGTCCTCAAATACAATTGTGGGAATATGTCTCCTCTCCACCATAGCTACATCAATGAAGTTATGGGAAGCTCCTCCATCTATTAACATTGTTTCCCTTTGTCCCTGAATGACTCCCTTTATCTTGAAGGTGTTAAACTTTGACACCCCACTCATAGAAGCATTTGTGACCTTTTAAAGTCCTACATTTGAGGGTAAAGATGCCTCATGACCCTGTGCCTGCAATTTTTTTTCTTCCTCCTCGAGGTTTGCCTGCATGGTGTGAATAGCTCCAACCTCTTCATCATCTGCCTCCTCTTCATTGTCATACGTTACCTCTATATAGTGGATTTTCCCTTTACCCAAACACCTATGACCTGGCTGCCAAGGATATCTGCAAGTGTAACATGGCTACTTACTTTGTAGATCTCTTCTTGTAGCTTCATCTAACTTCCCCTTGCCTATGTCTATTGGCCTAGTGTCATGACCTCTAGGGATAATGGGTCGTTTAAGTGTAAATATATTTTTATTGGTTGCCCCAACTAGATCTTTGGTGTCCTCAATGGCATCCTATAAGGTTACAAGCTTGAAAGCCTTAACCCATCCTCTCACTGGTTCAGTCAGTCCATCTATATACAACATCAGTAATCTAGATTCTGCCACATCTGGAACCATCATTGATACTCTTTGAAATTCCTCAATAAAGGCTTCAGTTGATCCTATTTGCTTAAGCTGTGTAGGCTCTCTGAAACGACGATCGGGATCCCCTCCGTCGAACCTGTCAATGAGCCTTTGAGTGAATTCCTCATAAGAAGTGATGCGCCCATGGCCCAAGGTGGTTATTCCATGGAACCACCATTCATGCGCTTTACCCATCAAGTATTATGTTGCAAATTTGATAGCTTTCCCTTCCTCTATAGGATTCAGTTGGAGGTAATCATCCATTTTTTGCACCCATGTTGTAACCGAAATGTGATCAGATCCATCAAAGGTTGGTAACTCCATTCTCCCAGCCTTTTGTCCAAGTTCATTATCACCTTTGTAGCGCTTCTTGGACCTCCTTTTCATATTCAAGTGGAAATACTCTCCCATAGAAACCTGTCTCTTGAAACCCACGCTCATGGCATTGTATTCCCTTTATGCAGTCTCCCACTCATCACAAAAACTTTCTTGTTCTGAAACATTAGCATCCCTCCTTTGTGCATCTAGGAAGGTAGACATGTACGACCTAGGGGTGGTCCTGCTAGCTGTGCGAGATGGAATTGCATCCCATCATTTGGTCCATGCTCCTCTACATGGCCTCTATGTATAGATTCCTCATGGTTCCCATTGCCTGAACCACTAGCATAATGACTTCCACCAAACAGGGGTGGGTATTTACCATGTCTCTGTTCTATCAGATATTGAGAAAGAATACCCTGATGTTTACTCTGTTCCTCCATTAAAGCTATCATTCTATATTGTCCCTTTTGAAAATTAGCAAAGGATAATTTGAGTTTTGGTTGTCCCAAAGATAGGTGGTTCTGCATCTCTTCAAGATTGCACTACATAGTTTCCCGACTGTTTTGAAGTGCATCCTTCATTGTTTGGGCTACCTTATCTACCAAAAGCTCGACATCTTCCTAAGTGGAATTTTGTGTTTCACGTGTCTCTCACATACCGACTTCTTGCTCTTCCCCTTTTGGATTACCTGTTATTAGCTGACCCCCACAACCTCTTCTTCTAGTCATCTGTAATTTTGCATAGGATGGTGCAGGAAAGTGGCTTTGATTCCACTATAATGTTCCTTAGCAGTTTTGGCCAAGAACTAGGGTTTGTTGTTATTTGTTTTGTGTTTGGTTTTTGTAGGTTTTGATCACAGAAATATGTGTTGAAGAGTTTTTGCTGAGTTTTATTGCATAGAAGACACCATAACAAGATTGGAACACTATATAAGGAAAGAAAATACACAAACAAATTAACAAACTTGAGATCTGACCTTTATTTAGTATTATAAGTGATCTTCATACATAGATCTACAGATCTGGTACAAAATAGAGAGATATGGAGTCTCCTGGTCTTCCTCAACTGAATATATATTATTACAAGATCAAATTTATTTCCCTTTATAGCCGGAACACTCAGATCTATGTTGGTAAGCCTTTGTGTGTCTGGATCTGGAACTGATACGACCTTGGCTGGCTGAATATGCTCAATATTTCGGCCCTCTAGTAAATGACCTCCAAATAACTCCAAAATACTGTCAAAATGTAGATCATGGGCTAATTAGATGGATGGGATCAAGTTGGGGTCAAAACCCTTAAGTCCTGCTTCAGATTTTCAAGCCTCCTCAATGAGAGTTGCACCCTCCTTCATAAATTCGTCCCCAAGCCACCAAAAATCATCTAGCAAGAGAAACCCTAGAGTAAAGGCTTCAAAAGGGTGCCATGACCCTAGCAAGAAGCCTCCAATAATGTGTAAGTGCAGATCTAACCTCCTCAAGGAAAATCAAACTTCTCTTCCTTTGATGGTGCGCCCCACTACTGGAAACAACCACATATCTGCACCCTAGCCACCAAATAATGAATGTTGAGTGCCTTTGTCTGGATAGAGTGGTGAGGGAGGGATATTTCACCTCCTTGGACAATCTTGGACCAGGAACAAAGGAATCTTTCACCTCCTTGTTGGTCTCTAGGGTTTGTTCACTCAAAACCCTCAAAACGTAAGTTGCCTAGCTCAAAAGCTCAAGAGAATAATAAAATCAAGATGAGGAGAAAGGCACCCTCCTCTTTCTTTTATACCTCTTCCTTCTAATTTTGTCATTGAGATACTTTTTCCCATTTGCTAAGGTTTTGTTTTAATTCTCCTTTAAGTCACATAATCCTTCTTTTCCCTTTTACTTATGTCACTTTAATAATACAACCTTAGTCCTTCTAGTGACAATTCCACACCTTTCTTCCCCTTATTTTGCCTTGAACTATAGTCTAGAAGGGTAGATAGACTACTGCATCCTTTTGTTCTCATGTCAAGGAGAAGGGGATATGACAACATTCCATAGGTTTTTATTTCATGTGTATATCATTATAAAACCAAATATAAGTTTTACTTGATGTTGTATAAAAAACTTGTGTAATCTTACTATTTGATATTGGATAATTTTTTATTGTATATGTGTATCATTGTAGAGCTAGTTATATAAGTTTTGCTTAGTGTTGTATAAAAACTTTATATGATTTTAATACTTACGCAAGAAAAAATGCAAACTCATGATGATTTTAGCTTACTTCAAGAGAAATAAAAAAAAACACGATTTAGAGAAGAATGGTACATAATAACCACAAGCTAGAGAAGGCTTGCAACACATAATATTGTGTAGACCGCGAAATAAGCTAATTGTTATTATAGTTTAGGTAGAGGAGACATGTCAAGTAACTTCTATAATGAAATCAAATGGAAAAAATTGAACTTTAAAGTGGAAGAGATGTCTCATATAATATTTCTAATATATTTATATAATAAAATGGGATAAAAAATAAATTCTATCATTAATGTGAAAAAAAAACAATTAAACAAATAATAATAATTAACATAGCTGTGTTTTTATCAATTGGATTTAGCTTAGGTGGTTTGGATAAATAATTGTTAGTCTCCTCACACAGCTTCAATTCTTGCAAGTGACATGTTGAATTCTTAATAAGTATATTATTTATTTATTTTTAAGTAAAAAAGGGATAGTACCTGCTATATTAAGTTGACAAAGAAACATAAACAAAAATACACAGAGATATTGTCATCCTAAGCCACCAAATATGCTGTCGTTTTACCGGAAACCAACATAGTTTGGGGTGAAATATGTCTAGGAAGATAGGCTAAAAATTGTTTTGCCCTCTGTCCTGCCCGAAGGAAACCAGGACAGATGGCCATAGTTCGAGTTAACATTGAACAAGAGCACGATGAAAAAACAAACTAGCAAAGGAAAACTCAGATACCTGGTGACCTGTCGCAATTTCCTTTCTGACACGTGGATCTGGCCGGGATGGCAAACAACTGTGCACACATTGGACATTTCTGCTTTGCTGGAGCATTGGAGTACGCATCAAGGATCAAGTCCAAGCGTTGTCCCATGAGGAGGGCTCTGTGGTCCTAGTCTGCCATGTGGCCTCAGATTTCGAACACGAGAGCCAGATGCTCTGCACGAAGGAGTGGACCATGCAACTCATTGTTTACTGCCTCGCCGAAAGTTTCATTCCCCACTTCCACATTCATCCCTGCTCTGGCCTCGTCCACATTCATCTCTGCGCAGGCACTGTTCTAAGCCTCATCATCGCTCATTACCTTCTCAGCATGGCGGGTGGGGTTGTAGTCATCCGACCACGATATTTCTTCTACATAACAAATTGGGAATTCTTCGGCAGGCTCTCCCTTCAGACCGCTTCCAGCCTGTGTTTCGGGCTCAGTAGATTGAGGTTCCAGGGTGGTCGCGAAATCCTCTGGGCACGGTGTTTCTTCGACATAGCAAGTTGGGAACTCATCCGCAACTCCTCCCTTCAAACAAATTCTAGGCTCAATTACAAGGGTGTGTGTGCTACACTCTATCACAGGCTCAACTACAGTGGCATGGAGTGCCAAGCGGTCGACTCTTGCTCTCTGTCGGAGGATAGAAGTCGCCATTGACAAAGAACGCTCAAGGTTCTGTCTTCTTTGTTGCTGCTCTTTGTGGGTGTACCAGGTTGAGCCTCGATAAGGACTGCCTCGCTTCCTTGTCATTGCGGAGGAGGGGTGAATGGAGATACAAAGGAAACTGCACCAGAGCTCCCAACCGGCGAGGAGGTCCAAAATGAAAATGAACCAGCTCTGTCCAGGCGCTCCAACTTTCAAGTTTTTGTATGACGACATCACATGGCTCCCTCTGATCTCTGTCATATTGAATTTTGGCTGTGCTAGTGCATTCGCGCGAGGGAGAAGTCTCGCCTTCGTATAACTGTTGTAATGGCCTGCTACCATCGTAATTGTTGAAGGGATGGGGAGCGGCCTACACCATTTAAGTTGTGGCTTGATGCTGAGCCATGTGGCAAGGCGTCGCTGCGTGTCACCCCATCCAGGGTTAATAAGTATATTATTGACCGACTCTCACTTAGATGATAAATTGTCACATATCTCTACAATTGATGATTTATCCTTCACACCAAAGTGCACAATACATTTTCATGTTTCTATAACGTATATGCCATATGGTTTATTCAATTGTTATTTTTTAGGAAATAATGCACATGTTTTCCAAATTTATTTCATGATTATGTAAATATTCTCTTTAGAGCAATGCTCAACTCAAATTTTTGGACTATATTTAATGTTAACTTTTACCTCATTGTAAGTCTATCCTTACTATATTTATATAGAAACTAAAAAACTTAATTATTAAAATATTTAATTAATATACAATCCATACATAAGGGGGTTGCGACTAGGAGAACCCTAGCCGTAGCTCGAAACTTTGCTTCTTGTGCAAGTCTGCAGCGGTGGAATCCTTCGTTCTTATTGTTGTGTCATGGAGTATGGTTTGGCTTGGGTCTTTTGCCATCCTTTTCATATGTTCATCGTTTTAGTGGATCCTTTGATTCAAATGCGCACTCAATGGTTTTTGCAGTTATTTCTGGTGGGTGGTGGTGGGCATTGTGTTTTGCATACCACGTTCTCGTTTTTACCTGGTGCGACTTGGATGCATCAAGTGGAGTGACAGATCTGTTGATATGATGGTAGTTGCGGGAGGTATTAAACCTCCATGTATAACCTTGACAAGAATAGAATATCCCGAGAAGCAAGAAGAAACCCTAAAGCATTGGACATAACTCTAGAAGACAAGTCGGCTAAAGGAAAGATTTAATATTGAATTTTGAGCCTCCAGAAGGAGAAGCAATATAAATACAGGACACCAGATCTCATTTGATACACACAACTCGCAACTGCAGATATGTAAGAGTGCGGATTGCAGAAACTGAGTAAGTGCGCAAGTCTGGAGAGTAGTTGTAGCTGCAGAAACTGCAACTTGTATTCTCGGTTTGGGCTTGGACTTTCTATTGGTTATGGTTTGGACTTTCTTCTTGGTGTGCTAACTCTGGAGAGAGGTACTCTACATTGATTGGCTATTAGGCCTAGGGTTTGCTTCCAGAATTATTCCCTGTCAAGGTTAAGGTGCTCGGGGGTGGCTTCGACCTATGGTTGGGTGAAAATATTGTTATATTGTCTATGGTTAAACGAGCACACCTATTATTTTCTAACAGGTTATGGGCCCACACTATCTTTGGACAGTCTAACCATTGGAAGATAGATTGGGAGGATTTGCTCAGTTACAATTGTAGTTGCAATCAATTTTTGCTGTAGCAACAAAACCCTAACCCTCTTGTTGAGGCACCTTAAGTGAAGAGATTGACCTAATTTCTAGATAGCCTAGTGCACCCTAACCCAGCACACCTCTTCGTACTCTCAGTAAGCTAAGACACCAAGTTTGAGTTTTTCGTTAAATTCAAATGTTGACCAAGTCAAAGCAGTCATGACTTACTCTATGAAGTCAAAAAACAAGTTAGAAGGGGCTTCTAACTTCAGAGCATGGAAGACAAGGATTGACCTCATCCTTTCTAAGAGTAAGGTGTTGGATATCGAGAAAGGAAAGATTATGGAACCACAGGTTGAAGAAGGAAAAGAGAAGGAACCTCAGAACGTTGCAATTATGGAGAAGTTCAAGGACAGTGACATCAATGCCATGAGTATCATAGTGGACTATGTAAAAGACCACTTGATACCCTACATCTCTCATCTTGACTCATCTAAGAAGATGTACGATGCCCTAACTAACCTCTTATCAGTCAAAAACATTGGACAAGTAACAAGTCTGAAGAATGAGCTCTGTGGCATTGAAATGAATGATGATGACAACATAACATCATACCTTGTGAGAATCTCTCAGTTAAGAGTTCAACTACAAGCTATTGAAGAAATCATTTCAGAGAAGGAACTGGTAAATATAGTACTCAATGGTCTTCCCAAGACATGGGATGCATTTGCCACAAGCATGAACACAAGGAAAAAGTATCCCACATTTGAATAACTTTGGACTTGTTGTGCACAAGAAGAATCAAGGATTAGCGCAAAAGAGAAATTCCAAAGGAAGGATGATGATCAAGCCTACACAACAAACTTCAAGAAATTCAAGTATAAGAAAAAGTTTGACTCAAGGAAGAAACCAAATCAAGAGAAAGATATGTTAAAAATGAAATGCTTCAACTGTCGAAAATATGGTCACTATAAGAATCATTGTCATGAGTTAAAGAAAAGGAAGGAAACACACAAAGCATCAGTTGTCAAAGAAAGGGAACCCTCAAAGAAGGCCAAGCATGATAAAACATACTTCTTCTTCTAAAACAAGGTAACAATATTCTTCATAGTTCTTGTACTACCATGTTTACATAGGTTTTGTACATATCTTGTATATCTATTTCTTAGAAGAAAAATATGTTCAAGTCAAACAATACCTATGGAAGAATAAAAGGATAAGGATTGTTATTACGATGACTACAGGTCAAGCATTTATATAAGTAACAAACTGCCAAATAAGTCGAAATTATAATCAAACCTGAAGAGACCCAGAAGAAGTCAAAATAGAAAGAAGTCAGCGATCAAGAGGAAATTAGAATAAGACTTGTGACACTTTGCAAAAGGAAATAAGGATGCAGACAAAAGTGTGGACTCTCTTAGACGGAGGGAATTGATTATAATTCCAAAAGAAGAGCATGCATTCATGTATGAAGCAAGGATTAGGAGGGAGCTAATCCTAAATGATATGATCCATTGAGGATTATGAAGTATCTGTCCTTGTTCCCATTGAAAGTAGCAGCCATGATAAGCAACATGTGTTCAGAAGAAGTCTTCTTTGAAAAGAAGTCTCAAAGTATCCTTGGTTGTCCATCTACATCCATGATCCTATGATGAAAGGAAGAAGTTGGAATATTCAGGGCATGGAATCTATAGAAGACTCCATGGACCCAAGAGCTAAAGTGAAACACGAGGAAGAACATGAAGATTCCAAGAAAGAAAGAAAAACCAGAACAACCAGTTATTATACCAAAAATCACAAGACTACCAGCTTGGTTTGAACCCACTAGAAGCAATCAAGCAGAAGAAATGGAAGTTATGATGAAGAACAATAAGAAATTGTGAAAAAGGGTTATGAATGGAAGCATTGTGAGATTCATAACTAGAGGTTCTTCCGGAAGGAGGAGAAGACTATGATAACAACTTGTTCCCATAAACCAGATATATCTCTATCTGAGCTATTATATCTCTTGCAATATCCATGGATTGAAGTTTACATCAATTGGTTGTAAAAGATTGTTCTCCCAATAGAGCATTTGATGAAGAAGCTTATGTAAAGCAATCTCAAGGTTTTGGGGTATACCAGAAAGAGACCCATGTATGCAGATATAAGAAAACCTTGTATGGATTCAAACAACTTGATGCAAAGTATCTCATATACAACAAAAGCGTGGTGAAAAACTTTCTATGACATATATAGTGTATCATAATAATTACTCAGAAGTCTCGGATTATGGATTGCTAATCCATGACAAACTCTCATGATGATAGAAGAAGTGCTACGTGGATATGTTTCAGTTTGAGCTTTGCCACGATGTCATGAGCTAGCAGGAAACAGAAGAACTGATTTCAATCATGATATATTGTAATGATCAGAGCTATGTGAAATTCTTCAGGGAAAACTAGTGTTCCATGACAGACCAAAGTACATTGAGATCAAACATTATATTCTCCATGATAAGATCTATAAGAGAGAAGTGGTTATCCAATATATCTCCACCGATGAGCATAGAGCAAATATTTTGATAAAGCCTCTGTCCAAGATGAAAAGTTTGCATACTTAAGAAACAAGATGGGGCTCGTGGAGACGACTTCCTTATTGAAAAAGGAAGAGATTACTCCTAGGTTGGGAGGGAGCACTAATGTGTTATTTGATTTTTGGACAGTCATTTTTCAGTTTGAAAAATGGTCCAGGATAAGCAATTCCTTTCCAGTTCGGAAAGTGGTTTAAGATTTATGACGGACATGCATTTTCCAGTTCGGAAAATGGTCCAGATTTCATAATCATTTTCATAATGAAAATGGTTTGATAGATTGTTGATGTACCATAAAAAGCGATTCCCCTTGTGGCCAGTGTGGGGGAATGGTATAGGACAATCATTCTTCTTGGAAGTCACTCTCAATAGTGGTCAAGTAGAATGGTCTGCCTCGCCAAGTAGTCATTCTTTCGAAGTTCACAGTTGTGAGCAGTTTCTAAGAATGGACCATTTTGGAGGTTGGTGCAGGACAATCATTTCCATTAGGAAATGGTCTGGACAATCATTCCCTAGGGAAGACTCATTCTATCCAAGTTTCACTATGATTAGTGCCAGAGGAATGGCCTATTTAGGTGAATGGTAGAGGTTCAACAATTAGGGACAAACATTCGCTAGGGCAGACTCATTCTCTTCGGGTTGCACTATGATTAGTGCCGGAGGAATGGCCCAGTTAGGCGAATGGTCCAGGCTCAGAAATCATGGACAATTATTCTTCTATGCTTGAGAAGAATAGTCCAAACAACTCATGGATGATGTTTTACTTTCCGAGGGCAGATGCGCTTCCAGATATCACAGATGTGAGTGGAAGAATGGCCCAGATGACTTAGTTTATATCATGATATTGTTTCTATGCAGGTTGATATCAGATGGTATGATTTCTATGGAGACTGTGTGTCTCTGGACAGTAGATTTATGCTATTGTGGTGGATGTGTTCCACTAGTTGTGACTATGTGTCATTGATTAAGTAGTTGTGTGCTACTTGGTGTGGTTGTGTACCACTGGATAATAGTTGTGTACTATTATGGATAGACACAATTGTGTTCTATTGAATGACATTGTTTTGATTGCCATGTAGACTATCAATAGTGTTGAAAATGATTATCAACTAGAAGGATAGTCAGTGTGCTAGTGGACATACATTCTCCAGGCGGAAAATGGTCCAGGACATTTATTCTTCTAGGACATATGTCTGGATTAGGAGAATAGTCCTTGTAGCCCATAGTGTGGCTTCCAACATCTGTTGGAATAATTATTCTTCTAGGATATATGCTCGGATTAGAAAAATAGTTCTTGTATCACTCTATGGAGTAAGTGACTTATTCAACATCATGCCTGATTACTCAGATGGAGTTTACTTCGAGAGATGATGCAGTTGATGTTATCAAATGATATTGATAGTGATGATGGTGCTCGTGATCTAATCACGAGATAACATGTATGGCCATGATGATGCTACCGGTTGAATGGTATGTTTGTGCTCAAGACCATAGCCTTCAATACCTCCCTAGCTAGGAGGGAGTGTTGATATTATGGTAGTTGCGGGAGGTATTAAACCTCCACATATAACTTTGACAAGAATAGAATATTCCAGGAAGCAAGAAGAAACCCTAAAGCATTGGACATAACCCTAGAAGACAAGTAAGCTAAAGGAAATATTTAATATTGAGTTTTTAGCCTCCGGAATGAGAAGTCGGCCTAGACAACTAAGGAGAAGTAGTATAAATACAAGACACTAGATCTCATTTGATACACACAACTCACAATTGCAAAAATGTAAGAGTGTGCAAGTCTGGAGAGTAGTTGTAGCTGCAACTACTGCAACCTATATTCTCGGTTTAGGCTTGGACTTTCTATTGGTTATGGTTTGGACTTTCTGCTTGGTATGCTAACTCTAGAGAGAGGTATGCTACATTGATTGGCTATTAGGCCTAGGGTTTGCTTCCAGAATTATTCTCTGTCAAGGTTAAGGTGCTCGGGGTTGGCTTCGACCTATGGTTGGGTGACAATATTGCTATATTGTCTATGGTTAAACGAGCACACCTATTATTTTCTAATAGGATCGACCATTGTGTGCATGGTTTTGGGTGTGGGTTTCATCTTGTGGCAGATCCATTAGTCTTGTGTACGGATCTGGGTACATGTTTTTATCTCCTGCTCGTTTTTCTCTCCTGGGTTTGCGGTTCCTCTCTTCAATTTCATTGGTTTGTTCAGGGTTTGATGTATGCTCATATCTAGTTCCATTTGGTTGTTGTTGACGACTTTCTAAATTCTCTTCCTCATATCAATCGGGAGGTATGGCTAGAGATTTGAGGTCCTTTATTTGGGCATGCAGTGTATGGAGACATGACACTTTGAGGTCCTTCTGAGGGCGTGCAACTTTTTGGCTTCTCTTAGCTAATGTTTTGTTTGGGGAGGGTCTTCAATGGTGTCATTGCTATCTGGATCTATTGATGTGTGAGCTTCATATCGCTCTAACGTGGTCCATTCGGCTTCCAAATTTTTGTCGAGATTGCTTTTCCAGTGTTTTTTTTAGTGGCAAGGTTTCTTGTACCTGGTCCTTTTCTGGCCTATTTGTTTTACTTTTCCAGCTTTAATCATTGTATTTTTCATTATGGCTTTCGACTTGCTTTTGGGCCCATTCAGGATTCCATTTTTCTAAACTCTTTACCCTTGATTGAGTTGTGCTTAAGGCACCTACAAAATGTATTTTGGTTCTCTTCAGATGAATAAAATTATGGTTTTTTTCATGGAAAAAAAATCCATACATAAATAAAAAATAGAAATGTATAAATTTATTATTATACATCATATATATATTTTTTAAATTAATCAACAATTTGTTTAAGTCTAAATATTAACTTTTTACCCCATTGTAAGTCTTTCTTTACTCTATTTATAAATAAACTAAAAAACTTAATTATTAAAATAATTTTTTTTTGTAAATTTGTTATTGTAATTTATACAATGTTTTTTTATTTAAACCAGTTTAGATACATCTTAACTGTGGATTTATCAAGCCACTATATGGATTTAACCTTTTTCTCAAGTTTTGTACTCTAAAAATGATTTGCACCTAGAGATAGATAATGAGTTAAGATGGATCTAGAGTGATTATGAGTATAATTAAACCTACTTATTTATATGTGTTTATTTATTTATTTTTATTTTAATATTTATTTATTATTTTATTATTAATTTAATATTTTTTATTATTTTAATATGTTATATTACATTAACATTTCCCTTGTACCAATTGTAAAGTACCTCAAAACAATTAATATTTATTTAAAAAACGTTATTATTTTAATTTTCTTTATTTAAAATTAATATAAAAAAAAACACATCAATACTTCTCTTTTTTTCGAGATGAAAAATCGCTCAAAAATTATATTGATTATAATTTCTTTTACATCTTCGTCTAATGTAAATAGGATTGATATAAAAAATTGCTATTCTAAATAAACTCTATTATAAAAAAGACCAACTACCGATCATGACATCCATGACATCCAAAAGTGCCCCTGTGTAAACTGTTGAAAAAATCTACTATTCTCAGCCTTTATCATAAATAGGGTGAAGTCCCAAATCCCCTTCCATATGGTGACTAATGTAGTCTTCCAAAAAACAGATTCATGAAATTAGAAAATGTTTATGTGGTTTGTAGGGCCCTCGCTTTCACCATCCCAAGAAAAATAGATCAGTTGTCCTTTGGGGGAGTGAAGTGCTCTCTTGGAAAGTATGTTTGCCTCCTTATTTGATTCCCTAAAAATATGCTAGAAGTTTAAGCCTTGAAAGACTGCCATTAGTTCTCTAATCCTCATCTTCCACTCTTCGATATTGATTGCTTGCAAGTTTCCTTTTTTATTCAGCCAGTCGACGATAACTTTAGAATCTCCCATGACTTGCAGATGGTGTATTTTTAGAAGATTCGCCATCCAGAGTGACGTCCAAGATCCCATCAATTCAGCCTTTGTGTTAGTTCCAGAACTACAGTTAAAAAGCCATCTAATATCCGGAGCCCCAATACATTTCAGAATCCCTCCTACTCTGCATCTTAAGCCCCCTACCTCCGCTGCCCCGTCAAAAAAGGCCACTGTATAGCCTTGGAGTATGAAGAAGGGTTTTATTCTCAAAACCTTGGATTTATTGTTAGCCAATATTAAATGAAATGCGCCAAGAATCTTGATGACCACTGTATTTACCGATGGAAGCTTTCCTTCGAAAATTGCCAGATTGTGTTCCTTCCAGATGAACCAAGACGTTATTAACGAGAGAGCCTTGGGTGCTGAACTGTTCTGGATCCAAACTTCCATACAATCTGCCAAGGATGGGGCAATCCAACATGAAGTTAGCTTTAACTATTGGGTAAGTTATGCCCACACTCTTCTCATGAAGACGCAATGTATGAACAAATGTGGATTGTCTTCTGAGTTTTTTCTGCATAAAAACCACTGACCCGACCCTATCCACCCTTTTTTAAGCAGGACTTCCCAAGTGAGCACTCTGTTTTCTGTTGCTAATAGGTTAAAAAGAATATTTTTGAGCTGAAGACACCAATTCCAGCAATCCACTTCCCAGCCTCTCAAAAGCGGCCAGGACCTAGTCAATATGAGTGAATCATAAACATTTTTGACAGTGAAGGTTCTAGACCGGTCTTCTCCTGCCCATATCAGTTTGTCTTTGTTATTGGCGGCCAGTAAGATGCCTTCACCATTGAGAGCAGTAGTGTAGTCTGACCATTCTGCAGCTAATGGATCCATTAGGCCCAAGAGATCGCTAGACTTCCATCGCTATGTGTGAAAGGAGTGGTTCCGTGCCAAAGCTGCATGCGCGAGGTGGGTAATTCGAATATTTGAAAGGAGTAACCATAAGTATTTACTTAGAAAAGATCTTGAGCCCAGACCAAAAATTACATCACAACCAATCTTTATGTGAGTGCCGCTTCCAGGCATCCACGAAATCCAGTTTAGAATGATGGGTATAGTGCATAATAAACTTGCCCGGATCCTAGAAATTGGACCGACTCTAAGATTGGGTTTTCTTAGACAGTCGATAAGAGAAGCATTATGGAGATACTTATCTCTTTTAACATCATGCCATAAGCTTTCCACATTTAGCACTCGCCAGAGAGTAACAAAGTTTAATGACTGGTTGAAAAGGTTTAAATCGTGAATGCCCCAGCCTCCGTTCCTTTTTGGTCTAGACAGTCGCTCCCATCTCCATAGATGAATCCTTTGACACGGTAATGCTTCCAAGGACATCCAATATACTGTTTGACCTTCCAATACCGATTTAATCAAGATAAACCTCCCAGCCAGTGAAAGCCACCTGTTGGCCTAGAGATTGATTTTGTGAGAGATTTTGGCCACAATCCAGTCCCAATCGGATGCTCGATGGATCCCAGTCTTCAGTTGGTAGCCTAGGTAATGGAAGCCAGTGTTAAGATCACTGAAGGTAAAGTTAAGGGTAGCTTTGAAGTCGACCAGATATTGATCTGAGAGGCCCGAGTAATGTGCAGTTGATTTCGAGAGGTTCACTGCTAGGCCAGAGGCTTTACAAAAAAGTGTAAGAAGTTTATCGATGACTCTCCATTCTGTTAAGCTAGCCTTGGACAAAATGAGGATGTTGTCTACAAAGAGTATATGTAGGATAAAAGTGTAGCTAGCAATCTTTAAACCTGAGATAACATCCTCTGCTTGACTTGTTTTTAGTAGTAGGCTGAGGCCCTCCATGATAAGTATGAAGAGAAGCGGGGAGAGAGGGCATCCCTGACGGATTCCCTTTCCGCTTCTGAAAAAGTTGAAAGCCTCCCCATTAATAAGGACAACAAAGGAGGAAGAAGTAATGTAGGACATGATCTAGTTGACTACATGTAATCCCATCCCAATTTTCAGAAGGATCAATCTAAGAAGGTCCCAATCAATGGAGTTAAATGCTTTCTTTAAGTCCAGTTTGAGGATTATTGCTTTTAACTTCTTCTTCTTGATACTATGGATGCTTTCGTGTGTCGTTCCAATTGCATCTTGAATGTGCCTACCTTCTAGGAAACCTCGTTGTTCGGGAGAGAGAGACTTTAACAGAAAAGGCTTGATACGGTTGGCAATGATTTTTGAAATAAGCTTATAACAAAGGTTGCAGAGAGAAATATGGTGAAGTCCTCAAAAGTTTTTGGATTACTGACTTTCGGTATCAACGTCAGAAAAAGTTGAGTTTAGGCCACCAATGATTTTGCCTAAAAGTCTGGACTCTTTGACCATCGCTAAGAGATCCTCACCAACAAGATCGAAGAAGTAAATGAAAAAGT
>ML790124.1:387944-399785 GCA_009831015.1 Picea engelmannii | reverse complement strand
TGTAGACCGCGAAATAAGCTAATTGTTATTATAGTTTAGGTAGAGGAGATATGTCAAGTAACTTCTATAATGAAATCAAATGAAAAAAAATTGAACTTTAAAGTGGAAGAGATGTCTCATATAATATTTCTAATATATTTATATAATAAAATGGCATAAAAAATAAATTCTATCATTAATGTGAAAAAAAAACAATTAAACAAATAATAATAATTAACATAGCTATGTTTTTATCAATTGGATTTAGCTTAGGTGGTTTGGATAAATAATTGTTAGTCTCCTCACACATCGTCAATTCTTGCAAGTGACATGTTGAATTCTTAATAAGTATATTATTTATTTATTTTTAACTAAAAAAGGGATAGTACCTGCTATATTAAGTTGACAAAGAAACATAGACAAAAATACACAGAGATATTGTCATCCTAAGCCACCAAATATGCTGTCGTTTTACCGGAAACCAACATAGTTTGGGGTGAAATATGTCTAGGAAGATAGGCTAAAAATTGTTTTGCCCTCTGTCTTGCCCGAAGGAAACCAGGACAGATGGCCATAGTTCGAGTTAACATTGAACAAGAGCATGATGAAAAAACAAACTAGCAAAGGAAAACTCAGATACCTGGTGACCTGTCACAATTTCCTTTCTGACACGTGGATCTGGCCGGGATGGCAAACAACTGTGCACACATTGGACATTTCTGCTTTGCTGGAGCATTGGAGTACACATCAAGGAGCAAGTCCAAGCGTTGTCCCATGAGGAGGGCTCTGTGGTCCTAGTCTACCATGTGGCCTCGGATTTCGAACACGAGAGCCAGATGCTCTGCACGAAGGAGTGGACCATGCAACTCATTGTTTACTGCCTCGCCGAAAGTTTCATTCCCCACTTCCACGTTCATCCCTGCTCTGGCCTCGTCCACATTCATCTCTGCGCAGGCACTGTTCTAAGCCTCATCATCGCTCATTACCTTCTCAGCATGGCGGGTGGGGTTGTAGTCATCCGGCCACGATATTTCTTCTACATAACAAATTGGGAATTCTTCTGCAGGCTCTCCCTTTAGACCGCTTCCAGCCTGTGTTTCGGGCTCAGTAGCTTGAGGTTCCAGGGTGGTCACGAAATCCTCTGGGCACGGTGTTTCTTCGACATAGCAAGTTGGGAACTCGTCCACAACTCCTCCCTTCAGACAACTTCTAGGCTCAATTGCAAGGGTGTGCGTGCTACACTCTATCACAGGCTCAACTACAGTGGCATGGAGTGCCAAGCGGTCGACTCTTGCTCTCTGTCGGAGGATAGAAGTCGCCATTGACAGAGAACGCTCAAGGTTCTGTCTTCTTTGTTGCTTCTCTTTGTGGGTGTACCAGGTTGAGCCTCGACAAGGACTGCCTCGCTTCCTTGTCATTGCGGAGGAGGGGTGAATGGAGATACAGAGGAAACTGCACCAGAGCTCCCAACCGGCGAGGAGGTCCAAAATGAAAATGAACCAGCTCTGTCCAGGCGCTCCAACTTTCAAGTTTTTGTATGACGACATCACATGGCTCCCTCTGATCTCTGTCATATTGAATTTTGGCTGTGCTAGTGCATTCGCGCGAGGGAGAAGTCTCGCCTTCGTATAACTGTTGTAATGGCCTGCTACCATCGTAATTGTTGAAGGGATGGGGAGCGGCCTACACCATTTAAGTTGTGGCTTGATGCTGAGCCATGTGGCAAGGCGTCGCTGCGTGTCACCCCATCCAGGGTTAATAAGTATATTATTGACCGACTCTCACTTAGATGATAAATTGTCACATATCTCTACAATTGATGATTTATCCTTCACACCAAAGTGCACAATACATTTTCATGTTTCTATAACGTATATGCCATATGGTTTATTCAATTGTTATTTTTTAGGAAATAATGCACATGTTTTCCAAATTTATTTCATGATTATGTAAATATTCTCTTTAGAGCAATGCTCAACTCAAATTTTTGGACTATATTTAATGTTAACTTTTACCTCATTGTAAGTCTATCCTTACTATATTTATATAGAAACTAAAAAACTTAATTATTAAAATATTTAATTAATATACAATCCATACATAAGGGGGTTGCGACTAGGAGAACCCTAGCCGTAGCTCGAAACTTTGCTTCTTGTGCAAGTCTGCAGCGGTGGAATCCTTCGTTCTTATTGTTGTGTCATGGAGTATGGTTTGGCTTGGGTCTTTTGCCATCCTTTTCATATGTTCATCGTTTTAGTGGATCCTTTGATTCAAATGCGCACTCAATGGTTTTTGCAGTTATTTCTGGTGGGTGGTGGTGGGCATTGTGTTTTGCATACCACGTTCTCGTTTTTACCTGGTGCGACTTGGATGCATCAAGTGGAGTGACAGATCTGTTGATATGATGGTAGTTGCGGGAGGTATTAAACCTCCATGTATAACCTTGACAAGAATAGAATATCCCGAGAAGCAAGAAGAAACCCTAAAGCATTGGACATAACTCTAGAAGACAAGTCGGCTAAAGGAAAGATTTAATATTGAATTTTGAGCCTCCAGAAGGAGAAGCAATATAAATACAGGACACCAGATCTCATTTGATACACACAACTCGCAACTGCAGATATGTAAGAGTGCGGATTGCAGAAACTGAGTAAGTGCGCAAGTCTGGAGAGTAGTTGTAGCTGCAGAAACTGCAACTTGTATTCTCGGTTTGGGCTTGGACTTTCTATTGGTTATGGTTTGGACTTTCTTCTTGGTGTGCTAACTCTGGAGAGAGGTACTCTACATTGATTGGCTATTAGGCCTAGGGTTTGCTTCCAGAATTATTCCCTGTCAAGGTTAAGGTGCTCGGGGGTGGCTTCGACCTATGGTTGGGTGAAAATATTGTTATATTGTCTATGGTTAAACGAGCACACCTATTATTTTCTAACAGGTTATGGGCCCACACTATCTTTGGACAGTCTAACCATTGGAAGATAGATTGGGAGGATTTGCTCAGTTACAATTGTAGTTGCAATCAATTTTTGCTGTAGCAACAAAACCCTAACCCTCTTGTTGAGGCACCTTAAGTGAAGAGATTGACCTAATTTCTAGATAGCCTAGTGCACCCTAACCCAGCACACCTCTTCGTACTCTCAGTAAGCTAAGACACCAAGTTTGAGTTTTTCGTTAAATTCAAATGTTGACCAAGTCAAAGCAGTCATGACTTACTCTATGAAGTCAAAAAACAAGTTAGAAGGGGCTTCTAACTTCAGAGCATGGAAGACAAGGATTGACCTCATCCTTTCTAAGAGTAAGGTGTTGGATATCGAGAAAGGAAAGATTATGGAACCACAGGTTGAAGAAGGAAAAGAGAAGGAACCTCAGAACGTTGCAATTATGGAGAAGTTCAAGGACAGTGACATCAATGCCATGAGTATCATAGTGGACTATGTAAAAGACCACTTGATACCCTACATCTCTCATCTTGACTCATCTAAGAAGATGTACGATGCCCTAACTAACCTCTTATCAGTCAAAAACATTGGACAAGTAACAAGTCTGAAGAATGAGCTCTGTGGCATTGAAATGAATGATGATGACAACATAACATCATACCTTGTGAGAATCTCTCAGTTAAGAGTTCAACTACAAGCTATTGAAGAAATCATTTCAGAGAAGGAACTGGTAAATATAGTACTCAATGGTCTTCCCAAGACATGGGATGCATTTGCCACAAGCATGAACACAAGGAAAAAGTATCCCACATTTGAATAACTTTGGACTTGTTGTGCACAAGAAGAATCAAGGATTAGCGCAAAAGAGAAATTCCAAAGGAAGGATGATGATCAAGCCTACACAACAAACTTCAAGAAATTCAAGTATAAGAAAAAGTTTGACTCAAGGAAGAAACCAAATCAAGAGAAAGATATGTTAAAAATGAAATGCTTCAACTGTCGAAAATATGGTCACTATAAGAATCATTGTCATGAGTTAAAGAAAAGGAAGGAAACACACAAAGCATCAGTTGTCAAAGAAAGGGAACCCTCAAAGAAGGCCAAGCATGATAAAACATACTTCTTCTTCTAAAACAAGGTAACAATATTCTTCATAGTTCTTGTACTACCATGTTTACATAGGTTTTGTACATATCTTGTATATCTATTTCTTAGAAGAAAAATATGTTCAAGTCAAACAATACCTATGGAAGAATAAAAGGATAAGGATTGTTATTACGATGACTACAGGTCAAGCATTTATATAAGTAACAAACTGCCAAATAAGTCGAAATTATAATCAAACCTGAAGAGACCCAGAAGAAGTCAAAATAGAAAGAAGTCAGCGATCAAGAGGAAATTAGAATAAGACTTGTGACACTTTGCAAAAGGAAATAAGGATGCAGACAAAAGTGTGGACTCTCTTAGACGGAGGGAATTGATTATAATTCCAAAAGAAGAGCATGCATTCATGTATGAAGCAAGGATTAGGAGGGAGCTAATCCTAAATGATATGATCCATTGAGGATTATGAAGTATCTGTCCTTGTTCCCATTGAAAGTAGCAGCCATGATAAGCAACATGTGTTCAGAAGAAGTCTTCTTTGAAAAGAAGTCTCAAAGTATCCTTGGTTGTCCATCTACATCCATGATCCTATGATGAAAGGAAGAAGTTGGAATATTCAGGGCATGGAATCTATAGAAGACTCCATGGACCCAAGAGCTAAAGTGAAACACGAGGAAGAACATGAAGATTCCAAGAAAGAAAGAAAAACCAGAACAACCAGTTATTATACCAAAAATCACAAGACTACCAGCTTGGTTTGAACCCACTAGAAGCAATCAAGCAGAAGAAATGGAAGTTATGATGAAGAACAATAAGAAATTGTGAAAAAGGGTTATGAATGGAAGCATTGTGAGATTCATAACTAGAGGTTCTTCCGGAAGGAGGAGAAGACTATGATAACAACTTGTTCCCATAAACCAGATATATCTCTATCTGAGCTATTATATCTCTTGCAATATCCATGGATTGAAGTTTACATCAATTGGTTGTAAAAGATTGTTCTCCCAATAGAGCATTTGATGAAGAAGCTTATGTAAAGCAATCTCAAGGTTTTGGGGTATACCAGAAAGAGACCCATGTATGCAGATATAAGAAAACCTTGTATGGATTCAAACAACTTGATGCAAAGTATCTCATATACAACAAAAGCGTGGTGAAAAACTTTCTATGACATATATAGTGTATCATAATAATTACTCAGAAGTCTCGGATTATGGATTGCTAATCCATGACAAACTCTCATGATGATAGAAGAAGTGCTACGTGGATATGTTTCAGTTTGAGCTTTGCCACGATGTCATGAGCTAGCAGGAAACAGAAGAACTGATTTCAATCATGATATATTGTAATGATCAGAGCTATGTGAAATTCTTCAGGGAAAACTAGTGTTCCATGACAGACCAAAGTACATTGAGATCAAACATTATATTCTCCATGATAAGATCTATAAGAGAGAAGTGGTTATCCAATATATCTCCACCGATGAGCATAGAGCAAATATTTTGATAAAGCCTCTGTCCAAGATGAAAAGTTTGCATACTTAAGAAACAAGATGGGGCTCGTGGAGACGACTTCCTTATTGAAAAAGGAAGAGATTACTCCTAGGTTGGGAGGGAGCACTAATGTGTTATTTGATTTTTGGACAGTCATTTTTCAGTTTGAAAAATGGTCCAGGATAAGCAATTCCTTTCCAGTTCGGAAAGTGGTTTAAGATTTATGACGGACATGCATTTTCCAGTTCGGAAAATGGTCCAGATTTCATAATCATTTTCATAATGAAAATGGTTTGATAGATTGTTGATGTACCATAAAAAGCGATTCCCCTTGTGGCCAGTGTGGGGGAATGGTATAGGACAATCATTCTTCTTGGAAGTCACTCTCAATAGTGGTCAAGTAGAATGGTCTGCCTCGCCAAGTAGTCATTCTTTCGAAGTTCACAGTTGTGAGCAGTTTCTAAGAATGGACCATTTTGGAGGTTGGTGCAGGACAATCATTTCCATTAGGAAATGGTCTGGACAATCATTCCCTAGGGAAGACTCATTCTATCCAAGTTTCACTATGATTAGTGCCAGAGGAATGGCCTATTTAGGTGAATGGTAGAGGTTCAACAATTAGGGACAAACATTCGCTAGGGCAGACTCATTCTCTTCGGGTTGCACTATGATTAGTGCCGGAGGAATGGCCCAGTTAGGCGAATGGTCCAGGCTCAGAAATCATGGACAATTATTCTTCTATGCTTGAGAAGAATAGTCCAAACAACTCATGGATGATGTTTTACTTTCCGAGGGCAGATGCGCTTCCAGATATCACAGATGTGAGTGGAAGAATGGCCCAGATGACTTAGTTTATATCATGATATTGTTTCTATGCAGGTTGATATCAGATGGTATGATTTCTATGGAGACTGTGTGTCTCTGGACAGTAGATTTATGCTATTGTGGTGGATGTGTTCCACTAGTTGTGACTATGTGTCATTGATTAAGTAGTTGTGTGCTACTTGGTGTGGTTGTGTACCACTGGATAATAGTTGTGTACTATTATGGATAGACACAATTGTGTTCTATTGAATGACATTGTTTTGATTGCCATGTAGACTATCAATAGTGTTGAAAATGATTATCAACTAGAAGGATAGTCAGTGTGCTAGTGGACATACATTCTCCAGGCGGAAAATGGTCCAGGACATTTATTCTTCTAGGACATATGTCTGGATTAGGAGAATAGTCCTTGTAGCCCATAGTGTGGCTTCCAACATCTGTTGGAATAATTATTCTTCTAGGATATATGCTCGGATTAGAAAAATAGTTCTTGTATCACTCTATGGAGTAAGTGACTTATTCAACATCATGCCTGATTACTCAGATGGAGTTTACTTCGAGAGATGATGCAGTTGATGTTATCAAATGATATTGATAGTGATGATGGTGCTCGTGATCTAATCACGAGATAACATGTATGGCCATGATGATGCTACCGGTTGAATGGTATGTTTGTGCTCAAGACCATAGCCTTCAATACCTCCCTAGCTAGGAGGGAGTGTTGATATTATGGTAGTTGCGGGAGGTATTAAACCTCCACATATAACTTTGACAAGAATAGAATATTCCAGGAAGCAAGAAGAAACCCTAAAGCATTGGACATAACCCTAGAAGACAAGTAAGCTAAAGGAAATATTTAATATTGAGTTTTTAGCCTCCGGAATGAGAAGTCGGCCTAGACAACTAAGGAGAAGTAGTATAAATACAAGACACTAGATCTCATTTGATACACACAACTCACAATTGCAAAAATGTAAGAGTGTGCAAGTCTGGAGAGTAGTTGTAGCTGCAACTACTGCAACCTATATTCTCGGTTTAGGCTTGGACTTTCTATTGGTTATGGTTTGGACTTTCTGCTTGGTATGCTAACTCTAGAGAGAGGTATGCTACATTGATTGGCTATTAGGCCTAGGGTTTGCTTCCAGAATTATTCTCTGTCAAGGTTAAGGTGCTCGGGGTTGGCTTCGACCTATGGTTGGGTGACAATATTGCTATATTGTCTATGGTTAAACGAGCACACCTATTATTTTCTAATAGGATCGACCATTGTGTGCATGGTTTTGGGTGTGGGTTTCATCTTGTGGCAGATCCATTAGTCTTGTGTACGGATCTGGGTACATGTTTTTATCTCCTGCTCGTTTTTCTCTCCTGGGTTTGCGGTTCCTCTCTTCAATTTCATTGGTTTGTTCAGGGTTTGATGTATGCTCATATCTAGTTCCATTTGGTTGTTGTTGACGACTTTCTAAATTCTCTTCCTCATATCAATCGGGAGGTATGGCTAGAGATTTGAGGTCCTTTATTTGGGCATGCAGTGTATGGAGACATGACACTTTGAGGTCCTTCTGAGGGCGTGCAACTTTTTGGCTTCTCTTAGCTAATGTTTTGTTTGGGGAGGGTCTTCAATGGTGTCATTGCTATCTGGATCTATTGATGTGTGAGCTTCATATCGCTCTAACGTGGTCCATTCGGCTTCCAAATTTTTGTCGAGATTGCTTTTCCAGTGTTTTTTTTAGTGGCA
Organism: Picea engelmannii; assembly: GCA_009831015.1. Taxonomy (NCBI): domain Eukaryota; kingdom Viridiplantae; phylum Streptophyta; class Pinopsida; order Pinales; family Pinaceae; genus Picea; species Picea engelmannii. The sequence continues at coordinate 391,710 of ML790124.1, read as the reverse complement.
AGGTTTCTTGTACCTGGTCCTTTTCTGGCCTATTTGTTTTACTTTTCCAGCTTTAATCATTGTATTTTTCATTATGGCTTTCGACTTGCTTTTGGGCCCATTCAGGATTCCATTTTTCTAAACTCTTTACCCTTGATTGAGTTGTGCTTAAGGCACCTACAAAATGTATTTTGGTTCTCTTCAGATGAATAAAATTATGGTTTTTTTCATGGAAAAAAAATCCATACATAAATAAAAAATAGAAATGTATAAATTTATTATTATACATCATATATATATTTTTTAAATTAATCAACAATTTGTTTAAGTCTAAATATTAACTTTTTACCCCATTGTAAGTCTTTCTTTACTCTATTTATAAATAAACTAAAAAACTTAATTATTAAAATAATTTTTTTTTGTAAATTTGTTATTGTAATTTATACAATGTTTTTTTATTTAAACCAGTTTAGATACATCTTAACTGTGGATTTATCAAGCCACTATATGGATTTAACCTTTTTCTCAAGTTTTGTACTCTAAAAATGATTTGCACCTAGAGATAGATAATGAGTTAAGATGGATCTAGAGTGATTATGAGTATAATTAAACCTACTTATTTATATGTGTTTATTTATTTATTTTTATTTTAATATTTATTTATTATTTTATTATTAATTTAATATTTTTTATTATTTTAATATGTTATATTACATTAACATTTCCCTTGTACCAATTGTAAAGTACCTCAAAACAATTAATATTTATTTAAAAAACGTTATTATTTTAATTTTCTTTATTTAAAATTAATATAAAAAAAAACACATCAATACTTCTCTTTTTTTCGAGATGAAAAATCGCTCAAAAATTATATTGATTATAATTTCTTTTACATCTTCGTCTAATGTAAATAGGATTGATATAAAAAATTGCTATTCTAAATAAACTCTATTATAAAAAAGACCAACTACCGATCATGACATCCATGACATCCAAAAGTGCCCCTGTGTAAACTGTTGAAAAAATCTACTATTCTCAGCCTTTATCATAAATAGGGTGAAGTCCCAAATCCCCTTCCATATGGTGACTAATGTAGTCTTCCAAAAAACAGATTCATGAAATTAGAAAATGTTTATGTGGTTTGTAGGGCCCTCGCTTTCACCATCCCAAGAAAAATAGATCAGTTGTCCTTTGGGGGAGTGAAGTGCTCTCTTGGAAAGTATGTTTGCCTCCTTATTTGATTCCCTAAAAATATGCTAGAAGTTTAAGCCTTGAAAGACTGCCATTAGTTCTCTAATCCTCATCTTCCACTCTTCGATATTGATTGCTTGCAAGTTTCCTTTTTTATTCAGCCAGTCGACGATAACTTTAGAATCTCCCATGACTTGCAGATGGTGTATTTTTAGAAGATTCGCCATCCAGAGTGACGTCCAAGATCCCATCAATTCAGCCTTTGTGTTAGTTCCAGAACTACAGTTAAAAAGCCATCTAATATCCGGAGCCCCAATACATTTCAGAATCCCTCCTACTCTGCATCTTAAGCCCCCTACCTCCGCTGCCCCGTCAAAAAAGGCCACTGTATAGCCTTGGAGTATGAAGAAGGGTTTTATTCTCAAAACCTTGGATTTATTGTTAGCCAATATTAAATGAAATGCGCCAAGAATCTTGATGACCACTGTATTTACCGATGGAAGCTTTCCTTCGAAAATTGCCAGATTGTGTTCCTTCCAGATGAACCAAGACGTTATTAACGAGAGAGCCTTGGGTGCTGAACTGTTCTGGATCCAAACTTCCATACAATCTGCCAAGGATGGGGCAATCCAACATGAAGTTAGCTTTAACTATTGGGTAAGTTATGCCCACACTCTTCTCATGAAGACGCAATGTATGAACAAATGTGGATTGTCTTCTGAGTTTTTTCTGCATAAAAACCACTGACCCGACCCTATCCACCCTTTTTTAAGCAGGACTTCCCAAGTGAGCACTCTGTTTTCTGTTGCTAATAGGTTAAAAAGAATATTTTTGAGCTGAAGACACCAATTCCAGCAATCCACTTCCCAGCCTCTCAAAAGCGGCCAGGACCTAGTCAATATGAGTGAATCATAAACATTTTTGACAGTGAAGGTTCTAGACCGGTCTTCTCCTGCCCATATCAGTTTGTCTTTGTTATTGGCGGCCAGTAAGATGCCTTCACCATTGAGAGCAGTAGTGTAGTCTGACCATTCTGCAGCTAATGGATCCATTAGGCCCAAGAGATCGCTAGACTTCCATCGCTATGTGTGAAAGGAGTGGTTCCGTGCCAAAGCTGCATGCGCGAGGTGGGTAATTCGAATATTTGAAAGGAGTAACCATAAGTATTTACTTAGAAAAGATCTTGAGCCCAGACCAAAAATTACATCACAACCAATCTTTATGTGAGTGCCGCTTCCAGGCATCCACGAAATCCAGTTTAGAATGATGGGTATAGTGCATAATAAACTTGCCCGGATCCTAGAAATTGGACCGACTCTAAGATTGGGTTTTCTTAGACAGTCGATAAGAGAAGCATTATGGAGATACTTATCTCTTTTAACATCATGCCATAAGCTTTCCACATTTAGCACTCGCCAGAGAGTAACAAAGTTTAATGACTGGTTGAAAAGGTTTAAATCGTGAATGCCCCAGCCTCCGTTCCTTTTTGGTCTAGACAGTCGCTCCCATCTCCATAGATGAATCCTTTGACACGGTAATGCTTCCAAGGACATCCAATATACTGTTTGACCTTCCAATACCGATTTAATCAAGATAAACCTCCCAGCCAGTGAAAGCCACCTGTTGGCCTAGAGATTGATTTTGTGAGAGATTTTGGCCACAATCCAGTCCCAATCGGATGCTCGATGGATCCCAGTCTTCAGTTGGTAGCCTAGGTAATGGAAGCCAGTGTTAAGATCACTGAAGGTAAAGTTAAGGGTAGCTTTGAAGTCGACCAGATATTGATCTGAGAGGCCCGAGTAATGTGCAGTTGATTTCGAGAGGTTCACTGCTAGGCCAGAGGCTTTACAAAAAAGTGTAAGAAGTTTATCGATGACTCTCCATTCTGTTAAGCTAGCCTTGGACAAAATGAGGATGTTGTCTACAAAGAGTATATGTAGGATAAAAGTGTAGCTAGCAATCTTTAAACCTGAGATAACATCCTCTGCTTGACTTGTTTTTAGTAGTAGGCTGAGGCCCTCCATGATAAGTATGAAGAGAAGCGGGGAGAGAGGGCATCCCTGACGGATTCCCTTTCCGCTTCTGAAAAAGTTGAAAGCCTCCCCATTAATAAGGACAACAAAGGAGGAAGAAGTAATGTAGGACATGATCTAGTTGACTACATGTAATCCCATCCCAATTTTCAGAAGGATCAATCTAAGAAGGTCCCAATCAATGGAGTTAAATGCTTTCTTTAAGTCCAGTTTGAGGATTATTGCTTTTAACTTCTTCTTCTTGATACTATGGATGCTTTCGTGTGTCGTTCCAATTGCATCTTGAATGTGCCTACCTTCTAGGAAACCTCGTTGTTCGGGAGAGAGAGACTTTAACAGAAAAGGCTTGATACGGTTGGCAATGATTTTTGAAATAAGCTTATAACAAAGGTTGCAGAGAGAAATATGGTGAAGTCCTCAAAAGTTTTTGGATTACTGACTTTCGGTATCAACGTCAGAAAAAGTTGAGTTTAGGCCACCAATGATTTTGCCTAAAAGTCTGGACTCTTTGACCATCGCTAAGAGATCCTCACCAACAAGATCGAAGAAGTAAATGAAAAAGT
>ML790124.1:367853-380582 GCA_009831015.1 Picea engelmannii | reverse complement strand
GGTGATATCACCCCCGACTCATATATATATATAATACAAAATGTGAAAACAAGCATATGTACAAATTGGAATACAAACTACTCTAGCATGAAATGCAAATGGTATATACAATGAATACAAATGCCTACATACCTGAACTTACTTATCATGTTGTTGGTGGGTGGTAATGCTTGATGTGCAAAGTGTTTACTGGTAACTTCATAGCTTCTCCCTCCATGGTCCCTAAGTTGAAAGAGTGTGTCCCTGCAGGACTTATGATCTTGTAAGGACATGTCCATAGTCCATCCAACTTCTTGTGCATACTAGGTTTCTCCCTTCTCTTATCCTATAACAGTACCAGATCTCCTTCAGTGAAATCTCTCTCTTTTGCCTTGTGATCGAAGGTGTTCTTGATCTTTTCCTAGTTTCTTGCCATTTGGCTCAGGGTGATTCTTCTAGACTCGTCCAACTATATTAACTAGTTAATTCGCCCTTGGATTGCTTCTCTATCGATAACATATTGTTGGGCAAAACAGAGGATGGGGATTTGGAGGTTTACAGGAAGTTTTGCTTCTAATCCATACACCAGCTCAAAAGGTGTTCTTTCTGTTGAGGTCTTTGTTGTTATTCGATCTGCCCATAGGGCATATTTAATCTTGCTATCCCAAGACCTCTTGTTTTCCCCTACGACTTTCTTGTTAATACTCATAAGGTTGTTGTTGCTAGATTCTGTTAATCCGTTTCCCTACAGATAATAGTTGGAGGAATGAGACAAGACAATGTTGTACTTGAAATAAAATTCAGCTAGTGCATGGGAGTTGAATGCCTTGGCATTGTCTGTGGTAATCTTAGATGGGACACCAAACCTAGTTATGATTCGTTCCTCCAAAAAGTTCATGACTACTTCCTCAGTGGCCCTCTTTGTGGGGATGGACTCTACCCATCTAGTAAAATAATATGTGGCTGTTAGGATCCACCGGTAGCCATTACTCGAATTGTCCTTAAATTCTCCAATGAAATCTAACCCCCTTTATTGAAAAGGAGCTTCTACCACTACAGGTTTTAGAGGTTGTGCTGGGAGTTTTGGTTTACCAAAGAAGTATTGGCAATGCTGGCAAGATCAGACATATCAATGAGTATCAGAAAATAATGTTGGCCAATAGTATCCAGCTCTCAGGATCTTGTGGGCAGTAGTACGAGCTACGAAATGTCCACCACAAAATCCAGAGTGTAATTCCTTCAACAACTTCTTAGCTTCTTCTTGGTTGACACATCTAAGGAGAACTCCATCGGGATCCTTCCAACCAAGGCCATTTTCGGTTAAGTAGTATTTCATAGCTTTAAGCCTCAAAACCCTTCTTTTGCAGTTCACTAGGTTATCTGGGCATGACAAATTCTTGAGGTAGTAGATGATATCAGAATACCACTCATCATGTTCTAATTCACTGACTACCACATTTATTTGTTCACTTTCTCCCATTTGTATGGCCTCTTGGTTTCTTTCAGTCAGCGTTTGGGCCAGACCCTATCCCTTTATATTCTTGGTGGGTTTTATCTATAATTCATACTCTTGGATTTTGGAGACCCACTTGCCCCTAATACCCATACAATATTGTTGCGATAAGACATCCTTTACTTTTGGGTAAGGGACATAAGCTTTGATTTTGTTGTAACCCACGTAGTTTCTAAAGTGCTTGAGGGATTTCACTAAGGCATACGCTTGCTTCTCAGTAATAGAATAATTCAACTATGAATCCCTAAGGACTTTGCTCATGAAGGCTATAGGGTGTTCATAATCGTCAATGTCCTTTTGCAGTAAGACACCTGCAATGGTATCCTGGGAGGCAAAAGAGAATATTATAAAATCTCATGAATAATCTGGGTTGATCAAGACTGGGGCTTGGGAGATAACATATCTTATGTCTTCAAAAGATTTGATGGATTTATCATCCCATTTAAACATAGTGTCCTTCTCTAGTAAAGCACTCATAGGTTTTATCCTTTCGACAAAGTTTGGGACAAATCTTCGAATGAAATTTATCTTTCCAAAAAAGGATTGTAAGGACTTCTTGTTGGCTGGGGGGTGAACATCCTTAATCAATTGGACCCTTTCAGGGTCTATGGAGATTCCCCCTTCCGAGGCTATGTGACCCAAAAGTTTCCCTTTATCTATCCCAAAGATAGATTTCTTAGGGTTCAAGGAGATACCATATTTCCTACACCACTCGAAAACAATTCTGAGGTGTGATATGTGGTCCTTCCTCTCTTTTGATATAACTATGAGATCATCTTGGTAAATCTCTATGATTTTTTGAATGAGATCCTTAAAGTCAAAATCCATTGCTCTTTGAAAGGTAGCATTGGTGTTCATAAGGCCAAACGACATTCTCAAATACATAAATGTTCCCCAGGGCGTGGTAAATGTCGTTTTAAGCTGATCTTCTCTTTTGAGTAAAACCTGGTTGTACCCAGAAAATCCATCCAACATAGACATCATCCCTGCCCCCGTAACCCTTTGTAACAAATGTTCCATATTTGGGAGAGGATAATTGTCTTTTAAGGATAGTTGGTTAAGGTTTCGAAAATACACACACAAACATATATCACCACTTTTCTTTCGGACAACTACCAAATTCGACATCCATGATGAGTACTTGATGGGAGCTAAGATGCCAGCATCAACCATCTTCTGGAGTTTCTTTTGTATTTGGCTTGCCAACTTTGGGTTGATATGTCTTAGCTTTTGTCATAAAGGTTTGGATCCTTTCATCAAAGGTATAACATGTTGGATGACATCACCTCTATAAGCCTTTAGTTCATCATAATTCCAAGCGAAAGTATCCTTGAATTTTCTTATGAGGTCTAGAATTTCCATCCTTTCCTTCTCAGTAGTTCCTTTCACTGTTTTGACCATCCTTGGGTCCATCTTTGTCCCTACGTTGAATTCTAGGGCTTCATCTATTTGTTTGTTGGGCTTTCTTCCCTTGAAAATATCATGTTTGTCAAAGAGGTGTTCTAAAGGGACACATCCTTTAGGCAAGGTGTTATTTCGAAGGTTAACCACATCCAGGTCCATGGAATCGACCAAGAAGTTTACTTGTGAATTGGTGAACTCTTTACTATTTTCCATGAATCTAATGAACTGGTCATCATCTTCAAAGACTTCCCAGTGTTCCAAGTTGTCAGGGATAGAAGGCCTAAACAAGACTTCCATTTTGCATAGGTCTCGGAGTGGACCATCACAAGGTTGTAAGGTAGAAGCAGAAACAGTCAGGGCATCTTCCACATGGTTTTCTTCTTGGGAACAACTTTGATTGTCACCATCTCAAAATATTTTGCAATGGATCACGCAAAGTCATGGTACTTTTTCAACTTTTCATTCTTAGTAGCAAAGTCTAGTAACACTTGTGACACTATCAGGTCTGAGTCCCCTATCACCCTTAAGTGTGTGACACCTTTATCGATTGCCAAGTTGAGACCTACGATCAAGGCTTCGTATTCAACAATGTTGTTTGTACAGTGATACTCAAGTATATAGGAGTAATAGAAGGTCTCTTGGGATGGAGTTGTCAAGACAATACCTACCCCTATCCTAGAACTTGAATGAGATCCATCAAACTCTAAAGTCCATAATCCTTCAGGGGTTTCGGCAGTTTCACTTTCCGAACTTCCTTCTTGGATGAACCAATTATCAATGTCATTGTTAATATATAGGAGTTGATCATCTAGTTCACTGGGGGTTTCAACTAGGGATCCTACAATGGGTTCTTTGTGCGAGGTGAAGAATCCTCCTTCAAGGCGAGGTATGACAATTTTGGATCCTTGGTTTTGGAAATTCCCAGTCAAGTATTCTACAAGGTCTTCGTGGAATATGATACCCCAATTTCTCAAGGCATCTATTACCAACACGTCTATAGTAAAAGGAGCGTTAGGGCAAGAGTCAAAAGCAACATCCAAATCCTTGATAATTCCCTTTGCAAAATCTCCTCGTGCATTCGACTGTGATATACTCAGACCCAACTGATGCATGACCTTCTCAGTCATAATGTTGGTTGTTTTGTTTGGGTCAAAGACGCAATTATGGAGGAGGGAGTCATTGACTCAGAGAATAACATAAAAAGGTGTGGTCTCCCCATACCTTGGTCCAATGCTTCCTACCTAGTGGACAAAAGGAGAATTTTCTTCAAGAAGGTCATCTTTGTAAATTTGTGGTAGGGAAACTTCAATCTCTTCATCCTTGTGTGTTGCAAAGATGTTTTGAATGGGTTCTACTTTCTCAGGAGGTTCGTTCTCTTGGGAGAATAAGGAAACATCTTGTATGTTGGTGAAATGTGTGCTCCACTTCCTGGGGTAAGCACTACATTCCACCTCAAGGATCTTTAGGGGATTAGGTTCTGATTCCACAATGCTCTCATTATTCAGTTCCCAGGAGTCATTGTTGTACAAAAGGTTAATTTGATGGATGGAGTCATCGAATCTAAGGTTTTCCTCGATTTGATAAGCAACTTCTTGTGCTTTGTCTAAGCTTGAGAGTAATCGATGCTTGAGGGTGAACTGCAAAGTTCCCTCTAAGGAGTCCAAGTAATATTGGAGAATAAAACTTTATGAGTTAAAGTTGGGCTGGAGTTTTTTAAGGAGAAGATTGAAACTATCATTGAAGTCTCTAATGCTCTCGTTGGTTCCTTTGCAAATTTTGATGTATTGGGAGTAAAAGGAGTGTATACTTTCTTGTTTACACCACTTCCCTTTGAAAGCCTATTCCAGGTCCTCGGGGGTCTTGAATCTCCCACTTGGTTGAGTGTTAATCCATTTCCTAGCATTTCCACTGAGTGAGATTGCAAAGAGTCTCATAAAGACATCAGGGTGTTCTTTCCCAGATTGATGAAAATTGAACCCCTCACATAACTTGGTCCAATGTGAGTTACCATATGATCCACCCTCTCTTGAAAACGTAGGTATCCAAGAGTTAGCCCTCTTGGGTAGATCATGTATTCCTCCATGGGTATTAGCCAGATCAAAGGAGTCAAAAAGTTGTTTATGAGACCACTTAGGAGGAATCGTAGTGTTAACAAGATCTGTAGGGGTAATTGAAATTACAGTAGTAGAAGGGGGTATGTACTGATGCCCACTGCGGGTCATCATTTGTGAAGTCGCCAGATAATTTCCTTGAAATTATCAAAGAGATAAGGGAATCACCCTTGGTGGAGTCGTCAAGTAAGCTTGTAAGATAAATATTCTTGAGGAAAGGCTTACCAAAAAAGTGTCGTTTGAGGAAGATTGACTCAGTGTTCCCCGAAAATGATGCCAAAATGTTATCGCATAATTTGTACTTTGATAGAAGAGGAGGTAAAAGGAAAGCAAATTGGCGTAACATGAGACTATCCTATCACTATCACCTTAATAGGATGTCTCTTTCTATTTAGGGTGGTAGGCCCAGGGGAGATGTCCTCGGTGACCTGAGGTTTTGAGAAGGCAAAGTGAAAGTAGCTAGGTAAAGGTCCCCTCTCACAAGTCACCACCGATCAGAAAGTCTGGTTTAAATAACCAATGAAGAGATAATATGCCAGAAGTGTACTTGCCCGGAACAAAGCAACAATAAACTATATATTTGCAAGAACTTTTGTTGGTTGGCACTTCATAAAACCATTGACTTTCTTAAATAAAGCAATCTGTTGAATATGGTGAAGTAAACATAAATCTTATAACAACAATGTTTATAGAGCAATACTTCACATAAAATGTCTTGAAACTAACTTCAAAATGACTACAAACCATTAACCATTGAAGTCGTAACATTAGCATTTGACAGAAGCACGTAAGACAAAGTACAATTCAGCCTTTACAATTGCTTTTATGAGATTTTAATGCTGCATATAATGGTTGTAGCTTACTTTAGTAGCAACAACAATGTTGTTAGTAGGTCACGCTATTCTAGGGTTAGAAAGTGTTAGTAGTTTGTTCAAAGAGTAGGTTTTGAAGGTTGTGTTGATCAATTACTCAATGGAGGACTTAGACTAGTGCTTTCTCAGGGCAAATGGAGTCAATAAAGTGGCAACAAATGTTGAAGGAAAAAGATGATAATAGGAGAGCCAAAGACAAGAGGGGTTGATGAATGAAGTGTTGGTAAGCCAAGGCTTCAACCACCAAAGCCTATGGGAAAATGACTACTAAGGTGTAGGTAACCCTAGGCCTTAGTAGATTTTCCTCCCTCTTTAACTCAAAGATGAGGCAAATGACGACTAAGATGAAGCAACAAGTGCTAGGGTGTTGCAATGGCAAGGCCCTTAGCAATGGCTTCAAGAAAAACGACTCCTTGGAAAAATCTTGTAGGTGAATAGCTATTGAGACAAGGATAATAACATGTGCTTAATCTCCTAGGGTTTTAAGCTAGAAATTTTATAATCTTAGTAAAATGCAAAGTAAAGATACTATAATCATTCAAAGGAAAGAAGAATTGCAGAATTTTACTTACATTCACCAAGAATAATCTAGCATATTCCCTAGTTGAAGACTTTCCACCAAGAGAATGCCAAAAACACCAAGATTAGCCTTCCTCCAATAAGTGTGCACTAAATTTCAGTCATAAAACCCCAAGTAGGGTGTAAATTTCAGACCTCACAAGTGTGAGTGAAAGATGATGAAAAATAAGAGGTAATTTCCCCTTATTTATACAATACTAATGACCAAAATTAGGTCAAAAAGGCTGACATGGCCAGTTACAAATAATATCCAGTTTTTACATTAAATGTCACAATAAAACCCTAAAACAAGTTTCTAAGGTGATGTCATGCCCTTTTAGGGTGATGTTAGGCCCTTTTTGGGCAACGTTGGCTTCCTGGAGAAAAACGTTAGGCCTTCTTGGGCCTCGGGAACCTGCCACATGTGCCACTTGGCACACAATTGCCTCCAAAACATACCAAAACATTGGATGATGTCATGCGTGACCTGGGTGACGTCATGGGCCTTCTAAGGCCTACATCATGGTGTAAAGGGAACAACCCCCTAGGTCCAGGCCTGTCAGGTTGCCCCTATGAAACGTCCTCTCTCTCTAGTGCAATCCTTTGATTTGTCTCTGCCCCCTGTTGGGGTCTCAACATCCATTCGATGGGATTTTAGCCCCATGGAGGTTCGAACTAATCATCTCCCCATGTGTACCTGTCCATCGGGTGTGGCCATGAAACATCAACAGATACACCCTCCATGGGCTCATAAGTCACAGGGATCATAGCAATGTCAATCACATTTAATCATCAAGTTATTAAACATGTGCATAAAACCCCTTTTACTTGGACAAGTGCTCAAAGACATTATACTAATCTGCAAACCAAGTTTAGAGGGAACGCTAGGACGTCCTATTGGGCTAATGCTCATTGGATGTGGGATGTTTCTGGGAGAAGTCAAACCTAGGCCATGTGAGTGGATGAGATGGTAAGGGATGTCTGGGCAAGGGGTGCAGTGATAGTAGGGAAATGTATGGCTTACCTGTGGGTGCCTCTGAAGAGGGTGAGTTGCACCTGTCATGGATGCAAATTTTTCCAAGCCCATTTATGCCTTTTATCTTTTATTCTTATTTCTTTTTCTTTCAAGAGGCTAGTTAGGGGATGCTACCCTGGCGTGGTGACCAGTGGTAGCAATGTTACCCATAAGTACTTTACGAAAATGAGAAGGTCAACTCATTATGAGACCCCCTTTCTCTTGGCTATGCCACCAAGAGCCACTACCCCGGCATGGTGACCAACTGTTGGTAGTGTTATACCGCTACATGCCCATGGACCTAATAGGTTGGCTCGTGATGAGGCCCCCTATCCTCTAACCAGGTCTTGTTTTATTATTTTTATGGGTCCCTCTATTTCTTACTAAGAAGTTTTTTATTGCTTTCTCGGGGATCCCTGCGCGAAGCATTTCAAGGTTTTATTCTTTTGGATTTTATCTTTTTCCAACTACTTTTACCCTCTGGGCCTTTAGCCCCTTCTTCCCACAAGGTAAGGTACAACCCTTAGATATTTGGCCAACCCAATGCCTATATCAATGTAATGGGATGGATGAACGGGAAAAAGGTGAAAAGTGGTAAGTATGGTGGGAGTGGACGATGGCCTTTCATGAATCCACCCAGTGTGAACTCAAACCCTATGGGTAGCAACTTACTAGGGTATCTTGTCATTCCCCCAAGGTATGGTCAAGTGGAAAAGTATAAGGTCCAAGCACACGTTAGAAGAAAAACTAATTAAATGCACATATTCAAAGGTTTTGAGGATCAGAGTGACACATACCATGATACCCAAACTCATTACCTCATGGAGAAAGACCCATCTCTGTAGCAAGACCAGGCCGATGTGAAGGATGTTGTTATTGTTGACAAAGTGGAGGTACTGAAGAATGAAAGGATGGGCCGTCTAGGGCCATGCTCAAGTTGATCTGGCTCTTGGTACTCCATGTCTTGGATCTGTGGGCCTCGAGACATAATCTCCTTAGTTATCCCTAGGTTAGGGTATAACAGGCCAATTGATGATAGCATGTATTTTCTCTTGATGAACCTCACTCCCTTTGTCCCAATAAAGTGTCCTAATTATAGAGCCTCGGTCATACCAATCTCACGCATAGATTCTTTGGCATACAAGGATTGTTCCTCCATGATGTTCAAAAATTTCATTCACATGCCTTAGATGGTCCTCCCACGTCTTACTATAGATCAATAAATCATCAAAGAAGACAAGCAAGTATTTCCTTAGCTACTTATTGAATACATGGTTCATACATGACTGAAAGGTGGCAAGAGCATTGGTGAGACCAAAAGGCATCTCAAGAAACTCATAATGACAGAAATGACATCTAAAGGCATCTTTATGTATGTCTTTCTCTCTCATCTTGATCTGATGATAGCCCAAGCTTAGATCTATCTTTGTGAAGTAAACTGCACCATGAAGCTCATCCGACAATTCATCAATCTCGGGGATGGGGTACCTGTTTTTGATGGTCCTTTTGTTTAATGCTCGATAGTCTATGCACATGCACATAGTTCCATCCTTCTTTTTAACCAGCACAACTGAGGATGCAAATGGACTTGAGCTCGGCCTGATATGGCCCATAACTAACAACTCCTTGATAGTGCTCTCTATCTCATATTTATGGTTCTTTGGATGCATGTAGGGTGTATTGATGACTGGTTTGGCCCCTTCTTACATTTCTATAATGTGCTAAAGCCCTCTATCTTGTGGTTTCCCTGGGGGAATAGGCTCCTCTTTTGTGATTGTTAAAGATCATTTGTATGTCTGGAGGGTATTATTTGTTTGTTTCATCCTTTGTATCCATGATGAAACATTCGACTACATAAACTATCTCCTCTCGCCTAAATATGACATGCATCTTCTTTATGTCACCACCCTTGGCGAATCCCATGTCATCCCCTTAACCGTGACTCTCCTTCCTTCTTATGTGTTGAATAAAATCTCCATGGTCTTTGTAATTGGTGGTGATTGGCCCCAAAGTGCTAAGCCACTGCACTCCTAAGATGATATTGGTGTGTGGAATGTCTACCACATAAAAATCATGTGTCAAGGTGTATCGGCCCAAGGTCAAGCTCATCTGAGGAATGTACCTATCACAAGCTATAATACACCCCCCTTCAACCTCAACCAAGAAGTCCTCAAATACAATTGTGGGAATATGTCTCCTCTCCACCATAGCTACATCAATGAAGTTATGGGAAGCTCCTCCATCTATTAACATTGTTTCCCTTTGTCCCTGAATGACTCCCTTTATCTTGAAGGTGTTAAACTTTGACACCCCACTCATAGAAGCATTTGTGACCTTTTAAAGTCCTACATTTGAGGGTAAAGATGCCTCATGACCCTGTGCCTGCAATTTTTTTTCTTCCTCCTCGAGGTTTGCCTGCATGGTGTGAATAGCTCCAACCTCTTCATCATCTGCCTCCTCTTCATTGTCATACGTTACCTCTATATAGTGGATTTTCCCTTTACCCAAACACCTATGACCTGGCTGCCAAGGATATCTGCAAGTGTAACATGGCTACTTACTTTGTAGATCTCTTCTTGTAGCTTCATCTAACTTCCCCTTGCCTATGTCTATTGGCCTAGTGTCATGACCTCTAGGGATAATGGGTCGTTTAAGTGTAAATATATTTTTATTGGTTGCCCCAACTAGATCTTTGGTGTCCTCAATGGCATCCTATAAGGTTACAAGCTTGAAAGCCTTAACCCATCCTCTCACTGGTTCAGTCAGTCCATCTATATACAACATCAGTAATCTAGATTCTGCCACATCTGGAACCATCATTGATACTCTTTGAAATTCCTCAATAAAGGCTTCAGTTGATCCTATTTGCTTAAGCTGTGTAGGCTCTCTGAAACGACGATCGGGATCCCCTCCGTCGAACCTGTCAATGAGCCTTTGAGTGAATTCCTCATAAGAAGTGATGCGCCCATGGCCCAAGGTGGTTATTCCATGGAACCACCATTCATGCGCTTTACCCATCAAGTATTATGTTGCAAATTTGATAGCTTTCCCTTCCTCTATAGGATTCAGTTGGAGGTAATCATCCATTTTTTGCACCCATGTTGTAACCGAAATGTGATCAGATCCATCAAAGGTTGGTAACTCCATTCTCCCAGCCTTTTGTCCAAGTTCATTATCACCTTTGTAGCGCTTCTTGGACCTCCTTTTCATATTCAAGTGGAAATACTCTCCCATAGAAACCTGTCTCTTGAAACCCACGCTCATGGCATTGTATTCCCTTTATGCAGTCTCCCACTCATCACAAAAACTTTCTTGTTCTGAAACATTAGCATCCCTCCTTTGTGCATCTAGGAAGGTAGACATGTACGACCTAGGGGTGGTCCTGCTAGCTGTGCGAGATGGAATTGCATCCCATCATTTGGTCCATGCTCCTCTACATGGCCTCTATGTATAGATTCCTCATGGTTCCCATTGCCTGAACCACTAGCATAATGACTTCCACCAAACAGGGGTGGGTATTTACCATGTCTCTGTTCTATCAGATATTGAGAAAGAATACCCTGATGTTTACTCTGTTCCTCCATTAAAGCTATCATTCTATATTGTCCCTTTTGAAAATTAGCAAAGGATAATTTGAGTTTTGGTTGTCCCAAAGATAGGTGGTTCTGCATCTCTTCAAGATTGCACTACATAGTTTCCCGACTGTTTTGAAGTGCATCCTTCATTGTTTGGGCTACCTTATCTACCAAAAGCTCGACATCTTCCTAAGTGGAATTTTGTGTTTCACGTGTCTCTCACATACCGACTTCTTGCTCTTCCCCTTTTGGATTACCTGTTATTAGCTGACCCCCACAACCTCTTCTTCTAGTCATCTGTAATTTTGCATAGGATGGTGCAGGAAAGTGGCTTTGATTCCACTATAATGTTCCTTAGCAGTTTTGGCCAAGAACTAGGGTTTGTTGTTATTTGTTTTGTGTTTGGTTTTTGTAGGTTTTGATCACAGAAATATGTGTTGAAGAGTTTTTGCTGAGTTTTATTGCATAGAAGACACCATAACAAGATTGGAACACTATATAAGGAAAGAAAATACACAAACAAATTAACAAACTTGAGATCTGACCTTTATTTAGTATTATAAGTGATCTTCATACATAGATCTACAGATCTGGTACAAAATAGAGAGATATGGAGTCTCCTGGTCTTCCTCAACTGAATATATATTATTACAAGATCAAATTTATTTCCCTTTATAGCCGGAACACTCAGATCTATGTTGGTAAGCCTTTGTGTGTCTGGATCTGGAACTGATACGACCTTGGCTGGCTGAATATGCTCAATATTTCGGCCCTCTAGTAAATGACCTCCAAATAACTCCAAAATACTGTCAAAATGTAGATCATGGGCTAATTAGATGGATGGGATCAAGTTGGGGTCAAAACCCTTAAGTCCTGCTTCAGATTTTCAAGCCTCCTCAATGAGAGTTGCACCCTCCTTCATAAATTCGTCCCCAAGCCACCAAAAATCATCTAGCAAGAGAAACCCTAGAGTAAAGGCTTCAAAAGGGTGCCATGACCCTAGCAAGAAGCCTCCAATAATGTGTAAGTGCAGATCTAACCTCCTCAAGGAAAATCAAACTTCTCTTCCTTTGATGGTGCGCCCCACTACTGGAAACAACCACATATCTGCACCCTAGCCACCAAATAATGAATGTTGAGTGCCTTTGTCTGGATAGAGTGGTGAGGGAGGGATATTTCACCTCCTTGGACAATCTTGGACCAGGAACAAAGGAATCTTTCACCTCCTTGTTGGTCTCTAGGGTTTGTTCACTCAAAACCCTCAAAACGTAAGTTGCCTAGCTCAAAAGCTCAAGAGAATAATAAAATCAAGATGAGGAGAAAGGCACCCTCCTCTTTCTTTTATACCTCTTCCTTCTAATTTTGTCATTGAGATACTTTTTCCCATTTGCTAAGGTTTTGTTTTAATTCTCCTTTAAGTCACATAATCCTTCTTTTCCCTTTTACTTATGTCACTTTAATAATACAACCTTAGTCCTTCTAGTGACAATTCCACACCTTTCTTCCCCTTATTTTGCCTTGAACTATAGTCTAGAAGGGTAGATAGACTACTGCATCCTTTTGTTCTCATGTCAAGGAGAAGGGGATATGACAACATTCCATAGGTTTTTATTTCATGTGTATATCATTATAAAACCAAATATAAGTTTTACTTGATGTTGTATAAAAAACTTGTGTAATCTTACTATTTGATATTGGATAA
>ML790124.1:335283-363495 GCA_009831015.1 Picea engelmannii | reverse complement strand
CCAAAAGAAGAGCATGCATTCATGTATGAAGCAAGGATTAGGAGGGAGCTAATCCTAAATGATATGATCCATTGAGGATTATGAAGTATCTGTCCTTGTTCCCATTGAAAGTAGCAGCCATGATAAGCAACATGTGTTCAGAAGAAGTCTTCTTTGAAAAGAAGTCTCAAAGTATCCTTGGTTGTCCATCTACATCCATGATCCTATGATGAAAGGAAGAAGTTGGAATATTCAGGGCATGGAATCTATAGAAGACTCCATGGACCCAAGAGCTAAAGTGAAACACGAGGAAGAACATGAAGATTCCAAGAAAGAAAGAAAAACCAGAACAACCAGTTATTATACCAAAAATCACAAGACTACCAGCTTGGTTTGAACCCACTAGAAGCAATCAAGCAGAAGAAATGGAAGTTATGATGAAGAACAATAAGAAATTGTGAAAAAGGGTTATGAATGGAAGCATTGTGAGATTCATAACTAGAGGTTCTTCCGGAAGGAGGAGAAGACTATGATAACAACTTGTTCCCATAAACCAGATATATCTCTATCTGAGCTATTATATCTCTTGCAATATCCATGGATTGAAGTTTACATCAATTGGTTGTAAAAGATTGTTCTCCCAATAGAGCATTTGATGAAGAAGCTTATGTAAAGCAATCTCAAGGTTTTGGGGTATACCAGAAAGAGACCCATGTATGCAGATATAAGAAAACCTTGTATGGATTCAAACAACTTGATGCAAAGTATCTCATATACAACAAAAGCGTGGTGAAAAACTTTCTATGACATATATAGTGTATCATAATAATTACTCAGAAGTCTCGGATTATGGATTGCTAATCCATGACAAACTCTCATGATGATAGAAGAAGTGCTACGTGGATATGTTTCAGTTTGAGCTTTGCCACGATGTCATGAGCTAGCAGGAAACAGAAGAACTGATTTCAATCATGATATATTGTAATGATCAGAGCTATGTGAAATTCTTCAGGGAAAACTAGTGTTCCATGACAGACCAAAGTACATTGAGATCAAACATTATATTCTCCATGATAAGATCTATAAGAGAGAAGTGGTTATCCAATATATCTCCACCGATGAGCATAGAGCAAATATTTTGATAAAGCCTCTGTCCAAGATGAAAAGTTTGCATACTTAAGAAACAAGATGGGGCTCGTGGAGACGACTTCCTTATTGAAAAAGGAAGAGATTACTCCTAGGTTGGGAGGGAGCACTAATGTGTTATTTGATTTTTGGACAGTCATTTTTCAGTTTGAAAAATGGTCCAGGATAAGCAATTCCTTTCCAGTTCGGAAAGTGGTTTAAGATTTATGACGGACATGCATTTTCCAGTTCGGAAAATGGTCCAGATTTCATAATCATTTTCATAATGAAAATGGTTTGATAGATTGTTGATGTACCATAAAAAGCGATTCCCCTTGTGGCCAGTGTGGGGGAATGGTATAGGACAATCATTCTTCTTGGAAGTCACTCTCAATAGTGGTCAAGTAGAATGGTCTGCCTCGCCAAGTAGTCATTCTTTCGAAGTTCACAGTTGTGAGCAGTTTCTAAGAATGGACCATTTTGGAGGTTGGTGCAGGACAATCATTTCCATTAGGAAATGGTCTGGACAATCATTCCCTAGGGCAGACTCATTCTATCCAAGTTTCACTATGATTAGTGCCAGAGGAATGGCCTATTTAGGTGAATGATAGAGGTTCAACAATTAGGGACAAACATTCGCTAGGGCAGACTCATTCTCTCCGGGTTGCACTATGACTAGTGCCGGAGGAATGGCCCAGTTAGGCGAATGGTCCAGGCTCATAAATCATGGACAATTATTCTTCTATTCTTGAGAAGAATAGTCCAAACAACTCATGGCTAATGTTTTACTTTCTGAGGGCAGATGCGCTTCCAGATATCACATATGTGAGTGGAAGAATGGCCCAGATGACTTAGTTTATATCATGATATTGTTTCTATGCAGGTTGATATCAGATGGTATGATTTCTATGGAGACTGTGTGTCTCTGGACAATAGATTTATGCTATTGTGGTGGATGTGTTCCACTAGTTGTGACTATGTGTCATTGATTAAGTAGTCGTGTGCTACTTGGTGTGGTTGTGTACCACTGGATAATAGTTGTGTACTATTATGGATAGACACAGTTGTGTTCTATTAAATGACATTGTTCTGATTGCCATGTAGACTATCAATAGTGTTGAAAATGATTATCAACTAGAAGGATAGTCAGTGTGCTAGTGGACATACATTCTCCAGGCGGAAAATGGTCCAGGACATTTATTCTTCTAGGACGTATGTCTGGATTAGGAGAATAGTCCTTGTAGCCCATAGTGTGGCTTCCAACATCTGTTGGAATAATTATTCTTCTAGGATATATGCTCAGATTAGAAAAATAGTTCTTGTATCACTCTATGGAGTAAGTGACTTATTCAACATCATGCCTGATTACTCAGATGGAGTTTACTTCGAGAGATGATGCAGTTGATGTTATCAAATGACATTGATAGTGATGATGGTGCTCGTGATCTAATCACGAGATAGCATGTATGGCCATGATGATGCTACCGGTTGAATGGTATGTTTGTGCTCAAGACCTTAGCCTTCAATACCTCCGTAGCTAGGAGGGAGTGTTGATATTATGGTAGCTGCGGGAGGTATTAAACCTCCACATATAACTTTGACAAGAATAGAATATTCCAGGAAGCAAGAAGAAACCCTAAAGCATTGGACATAACCCTAGAAGACAAGTCGGCTAAAGGAAATATTTAATATTGAGTTTTTAGCCTCCAGAATGAGAAGTCGGCCTAGACAACTAAGGAGAAGTAGCATAAATACAAGACACTAGATCTCATTTGATACACACAACTCACAATTGCAAAAATGTAAGAGTGTGCAAGTCTGGAGAGTAGTTGTAGCTGCAACTACTGCAACCTATATTCTCGGTTTAGGCTTGGACTTTCTATTGGTTATGGTTTGGACTTTCTGCTTGGTATGCTAACTCTAGAGAGAGGTATGCTACATTGATTGGCTATTAGGCCTAGGGTTTGCTTCCAGAATTATTCTCTGTCAAGGTTAAGGTGCTCGGGGTTGGCTTCGACCTATGGTTGGGTGACAATATTGCTATATTGTCTATGGTTAAACGAGCACACCTATTATTTTCTAATAGGATCGACCATTGTGTGCATGGTTTTGGGTGTGGGTTTCATCTTGTGGCAGATCCATTAGTCTTGTGTACGGATCTGGGTACATGTTTTTATCTCCTGCTCGTTTTTCTCTCCTGGGTTTGCGGTTCCTCTCTTCAATTTCATTGGTTTGTTCAGGGTTTGATGTATGCTCATATCTAGTTCCATTTGGTTGTTGTTGACGACTTTCTAAATTCTCTTCCTCATATCAATCGGGAGGTATGGCTAGAGATTTGAGGTCCTTTATTTGGGCATGCAGTGTATGGAGACATGACACTTTGAGGTCCTTCTGAGGGCGTGCAACTTTTTGGCTTCTCTTAGCTAATGTTTTGTTTGGGGAGGGTCTTCAATGGTGTCATTGCTATCTGGATCTATTGATGTGTGAGCTTCATATCGCTCTAACGTGGTCCATTCGGCTTCCAAATTTTTGTCGAGATTGCTTTTCCAGTGTTTTTTTTAGTGGCAAGGTTTCTTGTACCTGGTCCTTTTCTGGCCTATTTGTTTTACTTTTCCAGCTTTAATCATTGTATTTTTCATTATGGCTTTCGACTTGCTTTTGGGCCCATTCAGGATTCCATTTTTCTAAACTCTTTACCCTTGATTGAGTTGTGCTTAAGGCACCTACAAAATGTATTTTGGTTCTCTTCAGATGAATAAAATTATGGTTTTTTTCATGGAAAAAAAATCCATACATAAATAAAAAATAGAAATGTATAAATTTATTATTATACATCATATATATATTTTTTAAATTAATCAACAATTTGTTTAAGTCTAAATATTAACTTTTTACCCCATTGTAAGTCTTTCTTTACTCTATTTATAAATAAACTAAAAAACTTAATTATTAAAATAATTTTTTTTTGTAAATTTGTTATTGTAATTTATACAATGTTTTTTTATTTAAACCAGTTTAGATACATCTTAACTGTGGATTTATCAAGCCACTATATGGATTTAACCTTTTTCTCAAGTTTTGTACTCTAAAAATGATTTGCACCTAGAGATAGATAATGAGTTAAGATGGATCTAGAGTGATTATGAGTATAATTAAACCTACTTATTTATATGTGTTTATTTATTTATTTTTATTTTAATATTTATTTATTATTTTATTATTAATTTAATATTTTTTATTATTTTAATATGTTATATTACATTAACATTTCCCTTGTACCAATTGTAAAGTACCTCAAAACAATTAATATTTATTTAAAAAACGTTATTATTTTAATTTTCTTTATTTAAAATTAATATAAAAAAAAACACATCAATACTTCTCTTTTTTTCGAGATGAAAAATCGCTCAAAAATTATATTGATTATAATTTCTTTTACATCTTCGTCTAATGTAAATAGGATTGATATAAAAAATTGCTATTCTAAATAAACTCTATTATAAAAAAGACCAACTACCGATCATGACATCCATGACATCCAAAAGTGCCCCTGTGTAAACTGTTGAAAAAATCTACTATTCTCAGCCTTTATCATAAATAGGGTGAAGTCCCAAATCCCCTTCCATATGGTGACTAATGTAGTCTTCCAAAAAACAGATTCATGAAATTAGAAAATGTTTATGTGGTTTGTAGGGCCCTCGCTTTCACCATCCCAAGAAAAATAGATCAGTTGTCCTTTGGGGGAGTGAAGTGCTCTCTTGGAAAGTATGTTTGCCTCCTTATTTGATTCCCTAAAAATATGCTAGAAGTTTAAGCCTTGAAAGACTGCCATTAGTTCTCTAATCCTCATCTTCCACTCTTCGATATTGATTGCTTGCAAGTTTCCTTTTTTATTCAGCCAGTCGACGATAACTTTAGAATCTCCCATGACTTGCAGATGGTGTATTTTTAGAAGATTCGCCATCCAGAGTGACGTCCAAGATCCCATCAATTCAGCCTTTGTGTTAGTTCCAGAACTACAGTTAAAAAGCCATCTAATATCCGGAGCCCCAATACATTTCAGAATCCCTCCTACTCTGCATCTTAAGCCCCCTACCTCCGCTGCCCCGTCAAAAAAGGCCACTGTATAGCCTTGGAGTATGAAGAAGGGTTTTATTCTCAAAACCTTGGATTTATTGTTAGCCAATATTAAATGAAATGCGCCAAGAATCTTGATGACCACTGTATTTACCGATGGAAGCTTTCCTTCGAAAATTGCCAGATTGTGTTCCTTCCAGATGAACCAAGACGTTATTAACGAGAGAGCCTTGGGTGCTGAACTGTTCTGGATCCAAACTTCCATACAATCTGCCAAGGATGGGGCAATCCAACATGAAGTTAGCTTTAACTATTGGGTAAGTTATGCCCACACTCTTCTCATGAAGACGCAATGTATGAACAAATGTGGATTGTCTTCTGAGTTTTTTCTGCATAAAAACCACTGACCCGACCCTATCCACCCTTTTTTAAGCAGGACTTCCCAAGTGAGCACTCTGTTTTCTGTTGCTAATAGGTTAAAAAGAATATTTTTGAGCTGAAGACACCAATTCCAGCAATCCACTTCCCAGCCTCTCAAAAGCGGCCAGGACCTAGTCAATATGAGTGAATCATAAACATTTTTGACAGTGAAGGTTCTAGACCGGTCTTCTCCTGCCCATATCAGTTTGTCTTTGTTATTGGCGGCCAGTAAGATGCCTTCACCATTGAGAGCAGTAGTGTAGTCTGACCATTCTGCAGCTAATGGATCCATTAGGCCCAAGAGATCGCTAGACTTCCATCGCTATGTGTGAAAGGAGTGGTTCCGTGCCAAAGCTGCATGCGCGAGGTGGGTAATTCGAATATTTGAAAGGAGTAACCATAAGTATTTACTTAGAAAAGATCTTGAGCCCAGACCAAAAATTACATCACAACCAATCTTTATGTGAGTGCCGCTTCCAGGCATCCACGAAATCCAGTTTAGAATGATGGGTATAGTGCATAATAAACTTGCCCGGATCCTAGAAATTGGACCGACTCTAAGATTGGGTTTTCTTAGACAGTCGATAAGAGAAGCATTATGGAGATACTTATCTCTTTTAACATCATGCCATAAGCTTTCCACATTTAGCACTCGCCAGAGAGTAACAAAGTTTAATGACTGGTTGAAAAGGTTTAAATCGTGAATGCCCCAGCCTCCGTTCCTTTTTGGTCTAGACAGTCGCTCCCATCTCCATAGATGAATCCTTTGACACGGTAATGCTTCCAAGGACATCCAATATACTGTTTGACCTTCCAATACCGATTTAATCAAGATAAACCTCCCAGCCAGTGAAAGCCACCTGTTGGCCTAGAGATTGATTTTGTGAGAGATTTTGGCCACAATCCAGTCCCAATCGGATGCTCGATGGATCCCAGTCTTCAGTTGGTAGCCTAGGTAATGGAAGCCAGTGTTAAGATCACTGAAGGTAAAGTTAAGGGTAGCTTTGAAGTCGACCAGATATTGATCTGAGAGGCCCGAGTAATGTGCAGTTGATTTCGAGAGGTTCACTGCTAGGCCAGAGGCTTTACAAAAAAGTGTAAGAAGTTTATCGATGACTCTCCATTCTGTTAAGCTAGCCTTGGACAAAATGAGGATGTTGTCTACAAAGAGTATATGTAGGATAAAAGTGTAGCTAGCAATCTTTAAACCTGAGATAACATCCTCTGCTTGACTTGTTTTTAGTAGTAGGCTGAGGCCCTCCATGATAAGTATGAAGAGAAGCGGGGAGAGAGGGCATCCCTGACGGATTCCCTTTCCGCTTCTGAAAAAGTTGAAAGCCTCCCCATTAATAAGGACAACAAAGGAGGAAGAAGTAATGTAGGACATGATCTAGTTGACTACATGTAATCCCATCCCAATTTTCAGAAGGATCAATCTAAGAAGGTCCCAATCAATGGAGTTAAATGCTTTCTTTAAGTCCAGTTTGAGGATTATTGCTTTTAACTTCTTCTTCTTGATACTATGGATGCTTTCGTGTGTCGTTCCAATTGCATCTTGAATGTGCCTACCTTCTAGGAAACCTCGTTGTTCGGGAGAGAGAGACTTTAACAGAAAAGGCTTGATACGGTTGGCAATGATTTTTGAAATAAGCTTATAACAAAGGTTGCAGAGAGAAATATGGTGAAGTCCTCAAAAGTTTTTGGATTACTGACTTTCGGTATCAACGTCAGAAAAAGTTGAGTTTAGGCCACCAATGATTTTGCCTAAAAGTCTGGACTCTTTGACCATCGCTAAGAGATCCTCACCAACAAGATCGAAGAAGTAAATGAAAAAGTCTGCTGACCAATCGTCCGGTCCCAGACTTTTTTCTTTCTTACAATGAAAAAGAACTGATTTCAATTCTTCCATAGTAACTGGATTGTACAGTGTAACTGCTTCCTCTTCACTGACCATCATTGGGAATAGATCTAAGATTTTAAATTTCTCTTCTAAATTAGATAAAGTGAAAGCACTATAGAAACACTTGAAGTAATGGATTGCTTCTTCTTTGATGCCCTGTTGATCCACCACTTTAATACCATCATCCCTGACTATTTCCCAAATATGTTTTTTAACTCTGTTGTGACTAGCTATATTGTGAAAATATTTCGTGTTTCTATCCCCGCCAGCCAACCAGAGTGCTCTGCTTCGCAATCGCCAATGCTCTTCCTCGGATCTTAAAAGTTCATTTCTCTCTAATTCCAGACACCTCAATATATCCTTTGTTCCGATCTCATTATAGTCATGACTCAGAATATCAAAGTAAGATTTAATTTCATCTTCGATCAAACTCAATTTTTTTTTATTCTGTGTCTGCAGGGCTTTGTTCCATAATTTCATAGCTACTTTAGGCCTTGGAGTTTTCAAATGACTCGTTTATGTTTTGCACTTTCGAATACGTAAAGTGGATCTCTCCAAACCTTTTCCACAATGACTGCGTAATCCTTAGAGCATAGCCACTGCTCGTTGAATTTAAAAGGATATACTTTGTTGGCAATCAGAAGGTCTAATTGCAAAAGGACAGGAGCATGGTCGGAGACAAAGGGCATATCGACCCATGACCTGTAATAACCAACTTCATAGAGAAGTGAATCGGCTACTAGACACCTGTCTAATATTCTAGAGATGGCTTCATGACCCTGGCGGCCATTTCTCCAGTTGGGCAACAATTTCATCGGCTTAATGTCAATGAGGTGATTAGTTGAAAAGAGATTACTGAAATAACCATCCACTATGTCAGTTTGATTCCCCCCCCAGGCCTCTTTTGGTGATAGGAGGAGATTAATGTCTCCCGCTATAATTAGATTATTTAATGTTAAGATGCCACTGTCATCTAGTGTATTCCAAAAGGGAGTTCGATTGTTACAGGGTGCATAGATATTAAGTAAAGTGATGTTCCTCTGGAGAGTGAGACTCTTACCTGATAATAGAATACCCCCCACTGTAAGAGAAGGAACTAGCTCGAACAGGTGTGGGTCCCACGCAGTCAATAATTCACAAGAAGTGCCCACGAAGCTTACCGAGCAAACAACCCACGTTGGATTG
The DNA here is from genome assembly GCA_009831015.1 of Picea engelmannii. NCBI lineage: Eukaryota > Viridiplantae > Streptophyta > Pinopsida > Pinales > Pinaceae > Picea > Picea engelmannii. The sequence goes on along the minus strand of ML790124.1, from coordinate 354,809 downwards.
ATAGAGAGTAGAAAATTCCTCGATTTCTGTGTTGAGACTAAAGTTTCTTGGAAGAAGATGATCTCCGGGCGGGTGAGTGCCAAACAACATCGAATAGAAGCAGTTTTGAGGGTGCCTTCGATCCCTCGAATATTTAAGGTGAGCAGTAACATTACTTTTCCCTCGCTAGGGCTTTCACTGCTCTAAGTGACCCAATATTACTGGAAGAAGGTGTAGACTCAGAGATCTTCACAGTACTCTGTATCAGGTTTTTTCGAGCACTTCTCATCTTGATGGGGGAGATCTTAGCTCCAAGCCCCCTCGACCAAGTATATTCTCTCCCCTGACTAGTCTATTTGTTCTTTGAGTTTGTAATCCCTGACGACTCCCCTCTATCGATGCACGACCTCCCAATATAAGTGGGTAGAATAATAGCCTGATCACTGATCTTTTTACAAGGAATCAATGAATCTGGTATTGAGTGAATGGTACTCTCGGTCTCCTCTGGTTCTCTTTCACCCGCATCCAATGGAGAAGTTGAATCGTCAAGAAGGGTGGGGTTGTGGGAAGCCCTGACAAAACTCTCCTCGCTCCATTGAACGTTGATGTTGGGATCACCATCTATAGGCAGAGAAATTATAGTGGTCAAGTGTCGCATCTCCGATCGGTCTGTAGCTGGAAAGACCTCTTTTGAAGATAAAAGTTGTTGCATTGTAGAGAGGTCTCTTTGTTGTACTGGAGAAGAAAGTCCCAAAACACAGGAAATAGGGGGAAAGGCCTTACGGAGCATGGTTTGTGGTACATGCAAACTGTCTACAAAGGAGTGGGGCGGATAGTCAGGAGGCCTTTCCCCTGGAAAAATATCGTCGTCTAAGGCCCCTTCCACACACAACGATCTCAGCTTTAGAGTAACTGGTGGGGAAACTCTCAATAGATTTGTAGTAGATTGAGCAGGCCCACGGATCACCGAAGTATGATCAGCAGGCCCTACCAGCTGAGTGAGTTGATTCTCCTTTACAGTACGCTGGGAGTTTAGTAAACCCTCAACAACCCCTTTTGTAACTGAAGTAGAATGTAACAGCCAGTTCGAGTTGTTGATAGATTCTTTTCCCCTTCGGATAAAGAAGAAAAGAGAGATGGACAGTGTTGTAATAACTTACTTGAGAGAGTACTTGTTGTAGCTGAGTGATGGTCAATCGCATAAGCTGTAAAGTGAGGAGGTACTCCTGAATTAATATCTTCATCAATATAAGCCGACGGGTCTTCCTGGACCACAGTTTCTTCAGACTTCTCTTCAGAGACTTTTCCGGGACATTCCCTTCGAAGATGGCCAGTACAATGACACCATCTACACTTGAAGGGAATTCCATGATAATCTAAACATTGCTTTGTATGCCTCCCTCTCCATTCTATGTCCATCATCTCAGTCAAGCCTTCGTGAATATCTATCTCCACCAAAACCCTGCCCACTTTTCTAACTGGAGACTCCATTGCTGTAGTATCCAAAGAGATGAAATGACCCAGAGAGTTTCCAACTGCCATCAAGGCTCCCTCATTCCAAAAATGTAGGGGTAAAGAAGGTAATAATACCCACAAATGCTTGTGTTGAAAGTAATCGGTGATAGGATCAAAGGCCAACCTCCACCTCTTCAGCATAAGTGAACTACGCCCTAGAACCCAAAACATGTCCAGTAAGAGAGACGCATCCTCCGGGGTTCTGCAAATAAAACCTATCCACCCTTTCGTGAGGTAATGAATCTCAGGAATGTATTCGAGAAGTGGTTTCCAGGTTTTATGAACCCAAGCAGTGACAAAGCTATCTACTATGTAGGAGTAAGAAAGTCTTCCTACCAAACCACAGAGTGCAAGTCTGCACATCTCTTCAAGTCCGACATCAACACCTAGAACCATCTTTCTCACTCTCTTGTTTGGTTTCCATGCCCTTTTCAGAAGTTCGTTCTGAACACCGATGGTAGGTGGCCTTCTTACCCGGTTGTCCTGTTCTTCTTCTAGAACCTCTTTCCTACTGTAATGATAGGTGGCCTTGGGTGGCGGAAAGGCTGGGAAGCAAGAGGTCACTGGTGGACCACCCCCAGTAGAAGTAGGACTAATAAGAGGACTTTCCTGGCGACTACCTGAGGCCAATAACTGTTTATGGCTGGCAGAAACAACAGTAGGCTTCAATGAGTGGTTAAAGGAAAGGATGGAAGAAGACGCCCCAACCCTGTCAGCCTTACAAAAGAATCCTAACATGTTCCAAACTTCCTCGTCCTGTGGGTCCATCAGATCATTAACGTCCTCGGTAACCACCCCCAGATTCATAATAAAGACAAAGACTAAAAAATGCCAGAGTAAAGACATGCAGGGATCCCAAGTAGACAGTGGAGTCAGGGTAGGGAACCAATCCCACTGTAACATGAATCGGCTCAGGAGACCAAGAAAATAAAATAGTCATATAACAACACGATAGGAAGGTAATCCAAGGGAACATGATCTCGAAACGAAGAGAAAGGGGTCGATAGCATTTGTAAAAACCCAGGTAGTGGGGAGTAGCTTCTAGGAAGGACAGTCCAAGATACTGGTCAGAGGAGTCCACTGAAAAGGTATCTAAAACTTTGGAGAGTTCCCTGTATAAGTGAAAGTCGTAGAGGACCTGTAGCAGACAGAGTGTCCTCCCAAAGAGAAACAAGACAAAGGGGTGGAAGATGGATCTTAAACAAGACTCAACTAACACCTACAAGGAAGTATGTGACAACCTAGCGCTGTCAATGAAACTGCCAAAGCTTCACCTGTCTTTCTTCCAAAGTAAAAAGGTCTACTAACTCTTATACGGGAAGAGAAAGCCATCAATAAGGGGATTGTGATCACAGAGAAAGAGGGAACCACTAGCGCGGGTAGGAAGACGACTTAATAGCTTGTAGGATGTTAAAGAGACTGTGTGAGGAGGCAGTGGCCATGGAACTTGCATTTTCAGAGAAACACGAGTTTTTTCGTCAATACTTCTCTTAATCAATGAGTAAATACAATAATTAAATACACCGTTGGAATTAGGTAAATGGTAGGTGGTCCAACACAAAGTCTATCGTTAGAGTGCACTATGAAGATTACTTTTAAAAACATGTAATGACGATTAAAATGAATATGGTGATATTAAATGCTTAAAAGATATTTGAGGAGGAGAAATGGGGAGATCTTTTGGGTTTTATTAATGAATCTCCAACCAAATTTTTATATAGGTTTTTATTTGAATTTCCAACTAAATTTTAATTTTTATATAAGTTTTGATTTGAATTTCCAACTAAATTTTATGTTCATGGTTGTACAACACCAATAAATTGGTTGACAATAACTCAACCAATAATCTTTTTATAGCCTTTATCATAAGAAGGTTGACTCTAAGTAGTTAGATTCATCAACACACCTGAACCAACAAATATCATGTTGGATATTTTAAAGGTTAACTCTCGCTTCCTCGGGGTTGATAAGGATGGGTTGATTTTGTGTTTTAATTATCATGTTGGTTGGATATTGTTTTCAAAGGATGGGTTGATTTGTTTTGTTTTAAATATCATGTTGGTTGGATTTTGTTTTGAAATGATGAGTTGATTTTATGTTTAAATTATCATGGTGATGGGATATTATTTTAAAAATATTTGTGTGTAAAGAGAGTGGCGATCAAATTCTCATTTGATTTCATTTTTTAACATTAGCAAGGTTTCATTTTTTAACTTTAGCAAGGTTTATAAGTTATTTATTTGGACATAAAGGCGATGATATGATATAATGTTAAGTTAATTTTATCTAATATTTTGACATAAAGGTGATAAGATACAATGTTCCATTAATTTTATTATATATATATATATATATATATATATATATATAAGGTTGTTATTGGTATGAATGGTTATTTGAGTTTGTTATTTTTTGTAAAAAAGGTTGTTATTGGTATGAGTGGTCATTTGAGTTTGTTATTTTTTATAAATGATTTTGTATTTTATTAGTTTTGAAATAATGTTATAAGTTTTTAATTTTTAATATATATTTTTAGGTTTTCGGTGATTTTGCTAATTAATGATAAACTTACAAAGCTTAGAATAAGTTTTTTAGCAACATATAGAGTATCCAAAACAAAGTTTGCATGTGTAAGTTACAATCCTTGGATGTTGACATACCAATCAGGTTCTTTGGAGTTTTGGATCCCTTTCATCACCTTTTCTCCCAGGGCTAGGGTTTTTAAATCTTTGGGTTTTTGCCTCTTAAGGTTTTGGGCCTTATGTTAAAATGCAATATCAACATCTTGTTATGGGAATTTTGTGAATGAACATATTAGATATATCCTTCATAGAGGTAGTTACCATCGTTCTAGCCATTGTATTGTACAACATTTTTCACCTTTCTCTGAGTAAAGGAATCGGGTTTTCACTATATATTTGTGTTTCTTTTATGTGATATTGTTTTCTTTCATTTCATTTTCGACATAATCTGGATCAATTGTATCAAAGCAATATACTCTCTATTATTTTTCCATCTATGTCCCCCACGAGGTTAGTGTACAAGAAGTTCGGTCTCAACAACTAAGTTTAGCTACAAACCACCATCCTTTGTGACACAAGTGACCTCACATTGAAAACAAAAAGAAAGACAATGGAGAAGGAGATCATATCAAGTTGTTTCTCTAGGAATCCCTTGAGCAATATATGAGTGAGATGAGGGTATCATTTCACCCAAATCATTTGGTGGCCCTTAACAATGATGGAGGCATCTACGTCTAGTAGTACTTTACGAGGAAACAACACCCTTCAAGGTATAAGTTAATTTTGACATCCCTCTATTCAAAGTAAAAATAGATGCAAGAGCTTTAGAGAGATGTTCAAACTAGTTAGTGATCCAGGAGGATCTCCACACAAGGATTCATTACTTTGCAAACCATGGAGAAGATCATTAAAATGATGATTGATGATAGGTGACAAAGTTTAAAAGGAATGTTTAATGCTTCATATTGTAAAAATGATTAATATTTTTTTAGCATAATGTGTTCATGTATTTTTCATTTAATTTGTAAAAAGAAAATTAAAACTAAGCGTGAGAATCCACCTCACAAATTAGTTTCCTAGTTTTAAGGGGAAATTAGTTTTGTGTGAGAATCCACCTCGCAAATTAGTTTCCTAATTTTAAGAGGAAGTTGGGAGTCTCATGAGTTGGTTTGGGATTCTTCCTCATTTTATCATAAGTGGTTTCCTAGTCTCAAGGGGAAGTTAAGTTTGGTTGAGATGTTTTCTCATTTTTGTCCTTAGTTGTTATTAGATCCTAAAATTGTGGATCTTGTCTCCTTGAATTATGGATCGAGGGAAACTATATAAATTCCTTATGTAATCATTGTTAAATTATGAGCTTGATTTCTTATGCGGATTAATTCTTTTATTTTCTTCAACACTTTGATTTCAGCTTAACACACTTCAACAATACCAAATCATAACCGAATAACAATAACTATGTAGATAAGTAAGCATGCACATCAACAACACATATACCCTGGGGAAACCCTGTACAGGGAGAAAAACCCCAACAAACAATATTCCTTTATTGCATTAATAATGTATGATCACTTACAAATATCCACCATGAATGTTTTGCTCTTAAAGATCTTGCCAAGATGACTCTGACCTGACAAAGACCTAAGAGACCTTTCTGAAATACACCTCTGATATGTTGCCTCTATTGTTGATATACAACACTGATATGTTGTTGATATACGCCTCTGATATGCAGCCTCTATTTTTGATATACAACACTGATATGCTTCTTTGGTATGTTGCCTCTTTATCACTGATATGCACCTCTATTGCTTCACCCTTAACCTGCATATCAAAACTGTGTCAAAGAGAGGGGTCAACCTCTGCTTATATAGGTTGAAGAGGAGAAGAGGAGAGGCTTGAAATAATAACTTGTTTGCATGCTTCAATCATAACTCAACTTTATACTTTAGTTCGAACTTAGAACTAGACTTTGAGATTGGTATACTCTAGTTCAAAATTAGAACTAGACTTGAGACTTCAGTTACAACTCAACATTACAGTTTAGTTCGAAAATAGAACTAGACTTGAGATTGGTATACTTTAGTTAGAAAATAGAACTAGACTTGAGACTTCAGTCACAACTCAACATTACACTTTAGTTCGAAAATAGAACTAGACTTAAGACTTCAATTGCAACTCAACATTGCACTTTAGTTTGAAAATAGAACTAGACTTAAGACTTCAGTTACAACTTGACATTACACTTTAGTTCTAAAATAGAACTAGACTTAAGACTTCAGTTACAACTCAACATTACACTTTAGTTATAAAATAGAACTAGACTTAAGACTTTAGTTGCAACTCAGCATTACACTTTAGTTCGAAAATAGAACTAGACTTAAGACTTCCGTTATAACTCAGCATTACACTTTAGTTCTAAAATAGAACTAGACTTGAGACTTTAGTTACAAATCAACTCTTTACAAGGCAATTCAAAATTCTCTTCATGGTGGATAATGTTACACGTGCCAACGCACTAGATCAATACATTTATATCATTTGCAATATTAGGAATATTGTTTGTTTCTATCTCATAGGAATTTTATATTCAACCTAACTTTTGCTAGATGCCTTGACTTTTGCTCATGGCTCAAAAGGTTTTAATAGGCTCACAGAGGTTGTATGTTCCCCCTGAATTTTTCACTAGTCTGTCTATGCTCACGGAGATTGTACGTTCCCCCTGACTTTTGCACTAGACTGTCTATCCTCACAGAGGTTGTACGTTCCCCTGGATTTTCCATTAGACTCATATAACATCTCGTTCATCCTAACTTTTGGTTTGACTCACAGAGGTTGTACGTTCCCCCTGGATTTTTTCAATACCTCATAAGACTGGTTGATTCTCCAAATCTCCTTGGATAGCCTCAGGGTGGCTCATATGGCCTCTCATTGGAGAATGATTGTTGATGTTGCCAAATTTAACACTCCCTCTCAACGAGGGAGTCATTCTTAGCCACACCAAGCTTTCCTCTCAGCTACACAAACTGTCTCGAGGTCAGAGGCTTGGTCAGGATATCAACTACTTGCTCGCTCGTGGCTATGTACTGTAACTTTACAATTTTTCTCTGGACCGAGTCTTGGATGTAGTGGTACCTCATGTCAATATGTTTTGACTTGTCATGAAATACCGGATTCTCTGTCAATTTTATGTAACTTTGATTATCACAGTGAACCACTGTCGTCTCAAGCTTATCTCCAAACAACCCAGAAACCAATTTTCTAAGCCATACTGCTTCCTTTCTAGCATCACTTGTTGCAATGTACTCAGCCTTTGTTGTACTCTGTGCAATGGATCCCTGCTTCTGGCTTGACCAAGAGATCACAACGGATCCTAAACTGAAGCAGTATCTAGAAGTACTCTACCAATCCACTGGGCTTCCTGCATAGTCAACATCTGCATACCCATGCAGAAATAAACCACCACTGGATGCATATCTCAGACCATAAGTAATGGTCCCTCCTAGATATCTCAAGATGTGCTTTGTTGCCACCCAGTGTCTCTGTCTCGGTTCAGTCATGAACTGACTCATTGCAATCATTGCATAGCATATATCTAGCCCAATGTGGATCATGTACATCAATGATCAATCAACTGCCTATACATGGTGGGATCCACCAAATCTGAACCCGTATCAGAATCATCTAGCTTCCTCAGGGTGGTAATTATCAGAGTAGACATGGATTTGAAATCCATCATACCAAACCTCTTTAGTACATCCACTGTGTATTTTCCTTGTGCCAGAAATATCTCGCCCTTTCTTTTCCATACTTCCAATCCTAGGAAGTAATGCATCAAGCCTAAGTCTTTCATCTCGAATTTTGAGGTTAGCTCCCTCTTACACTGGGCTATTAGCCCTTCATCTCCTGTTAGAAAGATATCATCAACATACATGATTAGTATAATAGGTTGGTTACCTATTACCTTCAAGTACAGATTTGCATCAACATCACTTTTTTGAAATCCCAATCTTTTAAGAAAGCCATCAATCTTGTCATACCAAACTCTGGGAGCTTGCTTAAGACCATACAAGGCCTTCCTTAGCTTGCATACATGAGTGCCTTTTTTATACAGTACAAAACCATATGGTTGTTCCACAAAGACCTCCTTTTCAATCTTTTCATTCAAGAATGTTGTTTTTACATCTATCTGATGTAGCTTCCAACAAAGAATGGGAGCTAAAGTAGTAATAGTTCGAATGGAGGTATACCTGGCTACAAGAGAAAAAGTGTCTTCGTAATCGATTCCTTCTTTATGAGTGAAGCCTCTGGCTACAAATCTTGCTTTGAACTTTTCCACACTTCCATCAGCTGCATGTTTGATCTTATAGATCCATTTCGAAGAAACCACTGATTTGTCTTTTGGCCTCAGCACAATGTCCCAAACATTGTTCTTTATAATAGACATATATTCCTCAAGCATGGCATCCTTCCATACTTGTAATTTATCTGCTTCTTCAAATGAAGAAGGTTCGACATCACTAATGTTGCTCATCAGTGCAACATAGCCTCCACACCTATGAGGCCTCTTCCTTTCCTTGAAAATTCCTTTGGGAGCAACTATCCTTTCTGCTTCCTGCATTATTTCTTTAAGCCACCCTGGCTTCCTTTTGGCTGAAGGTTCTTCAAGAGTTATTTCTAACACTTTGGTAGGTTCTAGGGGCTCATTACTTGGCCCTTCACGAGGTTCCTCCCTTTGATCATATGACTCTTCATTTTCAGAAGAGGGTGAAGCTGGATGAACTGCTTCTGATGCCTGCTAAAGCTCTCTGGATTTCTTAAATGCGGCTTCCTCATGGAAAGTCACATCTCTGCTTACCTTTATTTGCCTCTGACCTGGTACATAAATCCTGTAAGCCTTGGAGTTCTCATTGTACCCCACAAAAACGCCTTTCTTGCCTAAGGGTTCCATCTTTTTCCTCTTTTCCTTAGGGACATGAATATACACAGGACAACCAAATATCCTTAGATTCCCTACTTCAGGTTTGATCCCTAAGAATACCTTTTTAGGAGTCTTGTCCTTCAAGGTAGCATGTGGACACCTGTTCTGAATATACATGGCAGTGGAGGTAGCTTCTTCCCATAAAGAATTTGGCAGATCCTGATCAAACATCATTGCTTTCCCTGCCTCACAAATTTTCCTGTTTTTCCTCTCAACAACTCCATTTTGCTGAGGGTTATATGGCACGGTAAACTATCTCTTGATTCCTGTTGACTTGTAGAAATCCTCAAACTGAAGAGATTCAAACTCTCCTCCGTTATTTGTTCTAAGGTTTCTGATGTGTTTCCTTGTCTGCTTTTCAATAAAGGCTTTATACTCTTTGAATTTATCAAATGTGTCACTTTCGGCGTTAAGGAAATATATCCAACATTTTATTGAGGAATCATCAATAAAAATGACATAATACAAACAACCACTGAGTGAGAGAGATGACATGGGACCACATACATCAGAATGAACCAGATCTAAGATGCCCTGAGCTCTGTTGTCACTACTAGGAAATGCTTTCTTTATATTTTTACCTAGCATGCATCCCTTACAAATTTTATTTTTACTAAGAGAAATATAGGGCATGCCACATACCATGTTTTGTAGATCTGGAAGAGATTTGTAATGAAGATGTCCAAGTCTTCTGTGCCATAACTCGCTGGAGCTAGTCGCATCATGAGCCAATGCCTGAACTGACCGTGCTGACACGACGTACAATCCTCCACTACGAGATCCAATGGGTTCTGTTTTACTTAAGTGGCTACCTTTAGCCCATAATAGTGTCTTCCTGTCCTTGAAGATCACCCAACATCCCTTGTCCTCAAGGGTTGCAACTGATAGTAGACTCTTCTTGAGCCCTGGAAGATGTAATGCTTCATCAACATGAAGTATATCCCCAGATTCCAATTTGAAGGAGATAGAGCCTACTCCCTCTATCTTGTAACATTTGTCATCCCCAAGCTCAACATGCTCTGCAAAAGATTTTATCTCGAAATCTAAGAGGATCTCCTTGTACCTTGCCATGCGCTTTGATGCACCATTGTTTACTATCCAAGTTTTCAGCCCCATGAAAATTGAATTGGATAAGGCAGAAACCAAGTAATATTCTTTTCTATTTTCTTTCTCATTAGAATGACTTTTCTGATTTATTTTGGATTCATCATCCTCAGTAGTTGAGGCATGATGTTTCCCTTTCCTTGGATATTTCTCTCTAAACCAACAATAATTAGCAAAATGACCTAACTTATTACAACTAAAGCATTTAATCTTAGATGTATCAATATTCTTGCCTTTGAATGTACCTTTGATGTTTGGCTTCCTCTGAGAGCCTTTCTGGAAAGTGCCTTTGTTCTTTCCCTTGAATCTTGATGCTAAAGATGAGTGCTCTTCTTTCGTTGGCTCACTCTTGGTAGTTGTGTGACTCTCCTCCTGGAGGCAATCGTGCCATAACCTCTCAAACGTGGGCTGAAGCTCTCTCCCACTTACACTGGATAAGAAGGTCTCCCGTGAAGAAGGAAGACCATAAAAAGTGGCCTGCACTAAATAATCATCGTCCACTGTCACCCCTGTGACCAAAAGATGATCTCTGATCTGGGATATCCTGGAATAGAAAGATGCCACTGATTCACCTTTCTTCATCTTCAAATACTTAAGTTTGTGCTTAAGTGTCCTCTTTTGACTTGGAGCCTGTTCCTCATACAGATTCACCAAGGTATCCATACAGTCCTTGGCAGTCATTAACGAAGTCATTGCAGGCATTATACTGTCATTGACTGAGCCAAATATGATTCACTTGGCCTTTGCTTGACTCTTCCTGAAGGCCGCTCTTGCTGCATTATCTATGGGTTCCTCCACCACTGTGGTCACATACTACTCAAGATCATGCTCCTGCAAGATATATGTTATCCGGAGCTTCCACACATTGAAGTTGGTAGCTCCTTCGAGCCTATCCTTGACCCTGACTAAAATGGAGGATACCATGGACTTCACACTGGAAACATAATCAAGCTAGCTTGGATATGTGTGTACATGTTGCTGCACTTCAACATGCTTAACACACCCTAAGCTATGATACCATGTTAATTTATGAGCTTGATTTCTTATGCAAATTAATTCTTTTATTTTCTTCAACACTTTGATTCCAACTTAATACACTTCAACAATACCAAATCATAACCAAATAGAAATAACTATGTAGATAAGTAAGCATGCACATCAACAACACATATACCCTGGGGAAACTCTGTACATGGAAAAAAACCCCAACAAATGATATTCCTTTGTTGCATTAATAATGTATGATCACTTACAAATATCCACCATGAATGTTCTTCTCTTAAAGAGCTTGCCATGATGACTCTAACCTGACAAATACCTAAGAGACCTTGCTGAAATACACCTATGATATGTTGCCTCTATTGTTGATATACAACACTGATATGTTGTTGATATCCACCTCTGATATGCAACCTCTATTGCTGATATAAAACAATGATACGCTTCTTTGGTATGTTGCCTCTTTATCACTGATATTCACCTCTATTGCTTCACCCTTAACCTGCATATCAAAACTGTAAAAAGAGAGGGGTCGACCTCTGCTTATATAGGCTGAAGAGGAGAAGAGGAGAGGCTCGAAATAGTAACTTGTTTGCATGCTTCAATCATAACTCATCTTCATACTTTAGTTCGAACTTAGAACTAGACTTTGAGACTGGTATACTCTAGTTCGAAAATAGAACTAGACTTGAGACTTCAGTTACAACTCAACATTACACTTTAGTTTGAAAATAGAACTAGACTTGAGACTTCAGTCACAACTCAACATTACACTTTAGTTTGAAAATAGAACTAGACTTAAGACTTCAATTGCAACTCAACATTACATTTTAGTTCGAAAATAGAACTAGACTTAAGACTTCAGTTACAACTCAACATTACACTTTAGTTCTAAAATAGAACTGGACTTAAGACTTCAGTTACAACTCAACATTACACTTTAGTTCTAAAATAGAACTAGACTCAAGACTTCAGTTGCAACTCAACATTACACTTTAGTTTGAAAATAGAACTAGACTTAAGACTTCAATTACAAGTCATCATTACACTTTAGTTCTAAAATAGAACTAGACTTGAGACTTCAGTTACAACTCGACTTCAATGAGACAATACCCACTTAGGGGTATTTTGGTGATGTCCTCAAGGAAGAGTATTACCCTATTGGAAACTACGATGGCCAATGCACAAGATGGACAACTTTGTGTCACTGTAAAGACCAAGGTGTGTTGGAAAACACACATGCCTTCCTTACTTTGCATGCAAAGCTAGTTATCAAGGACTCTGAGAGGGACATGGTTCTCAAATACTATAGCGCCCTACACAGATACATCCAAACAAAAGTGTAGTTTTTGGTCATCTATTCGTCAGGATCCCTTTTTTTTATGGTGTTAAGATCGAGGAAAAAAATTGCAGAAGGGTAAAAAAGAGTTTGGACCTATAAAACAACCCAAAGGGTAAAGGTGTACCCAACTCTCAAAACAAAGGACAAAGCAAAGACAATCAACCTCATGACAACTAGTCAAAGTTACATGCAAGGAAGAAGAATGTGAAATCAAAAGAGGACATATACTATGGTGTCATGCCCATAAATATCATGGCATAATAATGGTGAGGTTAGTGTCTAATAGCCATTATTGGTTGAGATGAAAACCTTGGACTTTGATTTAGTCTCAATTATTCACTGTGGACAACAAAACATGGATCATTGATGTGGAGGCAAATTTTACTATTATTGTCATGAAGGTGCCAGTAGAGGCACCATAAGAGCTCGAGGAAGATGCGCACCTATTCCATTTACAAATATGTGTGAAGGAAAACCATGTAGACACTATTCATTTCATTATTAATAGCAACAACTAGAAGAACTTAATCACAATAGAGGTTACTGCGAAGATGAAATTTCCAACAAAATTGTACCATGTTAGGATCCGATCCTAACCCCTCTACATGGGTCACTAGTTAGTAGGATATGTTTTATATGTAATAAAGGCCGACATTAGTTAATAAGGCCTAGTAAATAAAGGAGAATAAGTCAATGTAAGAAGACCTAATAGAAGCTTTCGATTCTAGAAATATCTTCCTCTAGAAGCTTCCTTAGAAGATATAATTAATATAAATAAGAGTAGGAGGCATTGGATATTTTTGTCTTGTATATTATTGTAATAAATCTCTGCTCTGTTGGAGGTTTCCCCATCAGAGAGGCAAGTGAACATTGCTATCATTAATAAAGGTTCTCTTTCTGGTGTTATTATGGTATTATTCTGATTTTGTTCTAGATATATCATTGTTGTTTTGATATCGCTTGCTCAATTTTATTGTTCTACATATTATATTATATCTAGAATATTGCAAGTGGGATCAGAGCTCTTTCTAGGGCACGACTTGCGAGGTAAATTATTTTCAGGGTAGAGATGTATTCCGACAAATTTAAGCTACAGAGAGATGTCGTTATGTTCATAAACCCGTGGTCAGGGAGTCATACACGCAGGAAATACAAGTGGTACTTAAGCGCACATCTATTGGCCACCCTTGTAACCCCTGTTTGTATGCCTTTGAGTGGTAGCACATTAGACATCACATGTATACTAATCGACCTAGGAATCCTGAAGCCCTCTGTAGATAAATCGATCGGGTGCCTGACTGTTATAGTGTCACCGAGAAAAACACTTGGGAAGATACTCTCTAGTACTTGGGTAGTCGGGTAGTACGACTAAGGGTACGGTCTAGCCTCCCTAGTTGGTGCCCCGAGATATCGGGCCAAGTACTATTGTTGGACCCTGCACATATATCAGAGAGCTATAACACATGGCAAACCCTTATCTGTAGAATCCTTGAATACCCTAACCCTTGGGGTGGAAAAATCAACAGAATCGACAATATCTATTGCTGTGCAAATGTGTCTCCTGCATTTTGGTTGCGAAATTCCTACACATTTCTTCTTGTTAGAATTTGGCTATTGAGTCACTGTAGTATTATTCAACTCGAAGTATAACTCCACGGGAGTAAAAAAAAAAGTTTGGGGCCTGTCAACACCCTTATTTGTAACCTAGTCCATTGCATTCCTCTCTTCATTCTAATCGCAATGGTACCCTTCACTTTTAAGCCTTTTTTTCTCCACAGTCCCACCCCTTTCCGAGACACCCTTAATTGACGCCTATCCCCTTGGACTCCTCTCTTTGTCCTGATCACCCTGATAGATATCACTTTTTGTGGTCTTGATTTCTGTCTCGACACCTCATAAGCCGCTACCATGCCAACCACCCGAGATCAGACCCAAGAAGGCAATGATACCCGACTATCCAACTTAGAATTGCGAATGGACTCCATCCAAAAAATCATACAAGCCACAATCCTCGACTCCCTCCCTGTAGCAATCCACGCAACCCTCTAGGATGCCATGCTAGCATTCATGAAAGGAAATCATGTAGATACCAATGCAGAGGACCCTCAACATTCCCATTATGAACATACTCATTCCTCCCACTCCCCTTGGGGTTCTCCACACTCTTGGAATAAGGTGCCCAAAGTTGACATGCATAAATTTGATGGATCCAACCCCACAGGATGGGTCTCTCAAATGGAACAATACTTCTCCCTCCATAATATTTGGGATGACGAGACCAAACTCCATGTAGGGGTTTCGTACCTAGATCAAGAAAGATGGTAGTGGTGGCAATGGCATAAGAAGTGTTATCCAAGAAATCCCACTTGGAATCTGTTCACTAAAGTAGTTTGTGTTCGTTTTGATAGGGAATCACATTTTTTGGGTAGACTCACCAAGCTACACCAAATTGGATCAGTCACAAATTTCATCACGACATTTGAACAGTTGTCTATTAGGACCGAGGGCTTATTTGATGCATTTTACCTTGAATGTTTTATCAGCAGCTTAAAGGAAGCCATTCGGGATTATGTCAACATGCATCATCTTACTACATGGTTGCAGGCATTTCAATTAGCACAGGGAGCAGAGACCATCCTTTAGTCCCCACCCATGAGGGCTCCAGTTCTCAACCATCCTCGCCCCAGGTCTCACCCATCTTTGACACAAACATTGAAGGTCCAAAAAGTATCTCTAGCTTAAATGGTGGAACGTTGCAAGCAAGGAATTTGTTACTATTATGATGAAAAGTATTCACTAGGGAATAAATGTTGCGAACACAAGTTCTTCTAGATTGATGCATCATCTTCATCTCCTTCTGATGACATACCATCGGATGAGGCTCCTGACTCAGATGAGGCTGCACCAAGTGATCACATCGAAGCTCCTGCTGTAACTCTTGTGGAACCAGAGGAACCCATGATATCACTTCATTCACTCTTAGGTATTTCATCCCCACATACATTGAAACTCAAGGGCTACATCAAACATCGACCGATGGTGGTGTTGATTGATAGTGGTAGCACCTATAATTTTATTCATCGCAGGATTGTTGATGAGATCCATTGCTTTGTCTTCCCTGTTTCTAATTTTCAGATCCTCATCACTAATGGTGGTACTATGAAGTGTGGGGACCATTGTGAGAGAATGTCAAACTCTAAATGGATGATTATACTCTGAAAACCCACATGTTCTCTATTGACATTGGGGGTTATGTTATTGTATTAGGTGTAGAGTGGATTTTCATTCTGGGGACAATCACAATGGACTATCAAGAATTATATATGAGCTTCATCCAAGAAGCTCACTCCTATACCCTCCACGGTTTCCAAGCGGGCTCTCCTAAAATTATCAGCTCTCACAGGATGGACAAACTGTTGAAGAAAGGCCACCATGGTGTGATTTCTCAATTTAATGCCATCCAGATCATTGAGCACGCCTCTCAGGTAGTTCCTCCCAGCCTGAAACTCATATTGGACAAGTACCCCAAGGTCTTTGAGATTCCCGCAACCTTACCTCCCTCCAGTGGTGAGCGTGATCATAGCATCCCTCTCCTTTCGAGCAATCAACCCCCGAATGTCTGTCCCTATAGATATCCAGTTTCTCAGAAAAATGAAATAGAAAAGATGGTATAGGAATTACTGGAGGTAGGGGTAATTCGCCCCAGTACCAACCCATATTCTTCACCCGTGGTGATGGTTTTAAAGAAAGAAGGTACTTGGCGCATGTATCCTGTTTTTTCGTGCCTTGAATAAACTCACCATCAAAGATAAGTTTCCCATTCTCGTCATTGATGATATGTTGGATGAATTCCAATGTGCCTCTGTCTTCACCAAATTAGACCTCCGCTCAGGCTATCACCAGGTCTGCATGAAAGAGGCAGATATTCTGAAAACTGCTTTCAAAACTCATGAAGGACATTATGAATTCTTGGT
This sequence comes from Picea engelmannii, assembly GCA_009831015.1. NCBI lineage: Eukaryota > Viridiplantae > Streptophyta > Pinopsida > Pinales > Pinaceae > Picea > Picea engelmannii. The sequence goes on along the minus strand of ML790124.1, from coordinate 338,393 downwards.
CATGCCATTTGGCATTTGTAATGCCCCATCCACCTTCCAAAGTATCATGAATAAATTATTGAAACCTTACATTCAGAAGTTTGTCTTGTTTTTATTTGATGACATCCTCATTTACAACCACGCTTGGGATAGCCACCTTCTTCATGTGGGAAAAGTCCTTCACTTGTTGTAGGAAAACCAATTATTTGTCAAAAAGATCAAATGTTCATTTGGATCCAGTGAAGTGGAATACTTGGGACACATTGTCAGTCGCGAAGGGGTAAAAGTGGACCCAAAAAAGATACAAGATATGCAGGAATGGATGCGACCCGAGACCTTAAAGCACGTATGGGGTTTTCTTGGTCTCATAGGATAATACAATAATTTTTTCCACCATTATGGAAAAATCGCTAAGCCACTGACCAAACTTCTTAAGAAGAATGCATTTCATTGGACACCTGCTCTTGAGCACGCCTTCATAAAATTAAAGAGCACCATGTGCACTACTCATGTCCTAGCAATGCCTGACTTCAAAAAAACCTTTGTGGTGGAATCAAATGCTTCTAGCACTAGTATAGGCTCAGTGCTCACACAAGATGGTAGAGATTTGGCCTTTATTAGCCAAGCGTCGAGTGGTCACAATTTGGGTAGATCTACGCATGAAAAAGAAATGATGGCCATTCTCCATGCAATGCACACAAGGAGGCCATATCTCTTGGGATGTCGTTTTCAGATAAAAATAGATCACCATAGTTTGAAATATTTTTTGGAGCAATTCCTATCCTCCCCAAAACAGAATAAGTGGTTGACCAAAATGTTGGGTTATGATTATGAAATTATATACATAAAAGGAAAAGATAATATAATAGTTGATGCATTATCATGCCAACATGAGGAAGACGACTCCCTCTTTGCCTTATCCTTACCGGTCCCTAATTGGATTGAAGAATCATGCCAAGAGTGGCTAACACACTCGACTCTCTCTAGGTTAATTCAACAACTTCATAAGGACCCTAATCCTCCCATCAACTACACTTAGCAGGACAATATTCTCAAATATAAGGATCACCTGGTTCTCTCACCCTCTTCATTACTCAAGCCATGACTCTTAAATGAGTTACCCTCATCAACTATTGTGAGTCACTCAGTCTTGTAAAAGACATATGCTCGTGCTCGTCATTCTTTCTTTTGGGCAGGCATGAAGAAATATATCCTTCACTTTGTCACATAATGTGAGGTGTGCCAACATAATAAAGGTGAAACTGTTAAGTCTCTGGGCGCCCTACAACCCCTCCCCATTCCAGCTTCTATATGGACATATATCTCCATGGATTTTATGGTGGGCCTTCCTAAAGCCGGGAATAAGTCTGTCATCATGGTGTTGGTTGATTTCCTCTCTAAGTATGCTCATTTTTGTGCCTTACCCCACCCTTTCACACCAACACTAGTAGCACACATTTTTCTTGATCAGATTTCCAAGTTACATGACATGCCCAACCCTATTGTATCTGATCGTGACCCCATTTTCACAAACACATTTTGGACAAAGTTGTTTAAATTTCAAGGCACCCAATTGAACACGAGAACAAATTATCTTCCCCAGTCTGATGGCCAAATGGAAGTGGTCAACAAATGTTTGGAAACCTACTTGCGGTGTTTTGATTTGTACAAACAACACCAGTGGGTACAATGGCTCCCCTTGGAAGAGTGGTGGTACAATACTTCCTATCATATAGCTACTAAAATGACCCCATATGAAGCACTGTATGGCCAACGCCCACCTACATTCACTACCTATATTCCAGGCACATCAAAGGTCCAATCCATTGATACAATGTTGTAAGGTCGCACAACCACCCTCTGGGATATGAAGGATAACCTCCACATGGATCAAAATCACATGGAGCAATAGGCAGACCAACATCGTCCAGAAATGGTTTTTCAGGAAGGCAATCAAGTGTTTCTTAGGGTCCAACCTTACAATCAAACATCTCTCAAAGCCCAGGGATGTCACAAGTTGGCACCGAAATTTTATGGTCCCTACTAGATCATCAAGCGTATTAGTTCAATGGACTACAAATTATCCCTTCCAACTACTTCCAAAATCCATTTGGTGTTCCATGTTTCTTGTCTGAAGAAAGTAGTGGGACAAAATTGCAGGGTCCAAACCATCCTTCTAAAATTAGATGAAGAAGGCTCCTTTTGGCTCCAACCAGACACAATCCTCAATTACCGTGAAGATCAGCTGCGTGGCAGAACTATAAAATAAGTGTTGATCTAGTGGAAGGACACATCACCAGAGGATGCGACTTGGGAACCAACGACATATGAGTGTTTTCAATCCTCCATGCTATGATACTGATACTGACATAGTTAATATTGATGAGTTCATACATGTTGGAAGACGTAAATGGGATGTAATCGGTTTTGGTATGGACCCCATTTACGATATTGAGAATCATTCCCAATTGTTGCCTTTACAGTTATCATGACAGATTATTTTTGATTTTGACCAGTGGCAACAGGGAGATGATATATTTACCGATGCTCCCCAAACGCCTAAGGTTGACCTAGTACCATGTTTTCCTGATGATTTTCAGTCTTACCTTGAGTGTTTTGAAGAGTATTYCCCCGAGCACTTGGATTCATTCTATGTAGAAGATTATCAACCACCACTGTTCTCAGTTTTTGATGGGAGTAAGAACATTGTTTGCCTAAAGAAGGATTCTTGTGACCTTTTTCTCCAGCCACCTGTTATTACTTTACCTTGCTATTTCATTAAAGGTGTAGTTGGGAATTGTAGCTTCTGCTTTGAATTTCCTCTGAAAACCCGAGAATCCAAGGGTTGGTTGAAAACTACAGATTTCAGTCTATCATCTCAGATTTTCAATCTTCCCTTGAGGATTTGTCAATCATCTGATACATCTTTGTCAATCCCTTCCTAGATCTCAGAGTATGAAAACGTCCTAGGTAGCCAGTTTGCTGACCCTTTGAGTTAGTGTTCTGAACCTTGGACTTTTCATGACCCCTTCCTGAAGTGGGTTGAGTACTTTCCTCCAAGATTGACTTGGCATAATTTTATCCCTCCCACCTGCCTCCATGAGTTAGACTTTGTGATTCTCGATGATCTG
>ML790124.1:284953-331372 GCA_009831015.1 Picea engelmannii | reverse complement strand
ATTTGAAGTTAGGATATCATCGAGTACCTATTAAGCCAACTGATGTGTGTAAGACCTTCAATTCCAAGGAAGGTAGCTTTGAGTGATTAATTGTGTACTTCAACTTGACTAACTTGCCAACAATGTTCATGAGGATGATATACAATATTACACAACCATCCACTACTAATTTTTTGTCATATCCCTAGGTGAATTCCTCATTTTCAACAAAAACCATGAGCAACATATGAAATACATTCAATGAGTGGTGAGCACCCTACGGTAACACAAATTGTATGCCAACCAAAACAAGTGCTTATTCAATGTGCAATAAATTCAATATTTAGGATACACCATGGATGGGTGGGGTATGCATTTGGATCTAGTCATGGTGCAAGTTGTTTGTGATTTGCCTTGAACACATTAATGGAACTTTATAGATTCTTGGGGCTCACCAATTTTTACCACAAGTTCATGTTGGGGTTCTCTTATATTACTTGGACCCTAAGCCAAGGACCAAGGGTGGTGCCAAGGCCAAGTTTGTTTCAGTTGAGGCATAACAAAAATCATTTTAAGAGTTGAAGCATTACCTTTGCTTGGTGTCGATCCTTGTTCTACTAGATTTATAACAACCATTCAAAATTGAGACACATGGCATCAATGTAGTCCTCATTTAGCATGGAAATCCAATGGCCCGTCACAATGAGTCAATTTTTGACATGTTTTGTAGATAACCCAACTATGACAAGGAGATTGTTATGTACCAATAATCAAATAAGAATAGAAAATATAAAATTTAGTAATGTTGTGCCCAAATCAAGTGAAAGAACGAATGAATATGAACCCTCTTCGAGGTGGAAACCTCTGTTTACAATATATCAAAAACATAAGATAAGATATACCAGATATACCAATCCTTTGCAACAACTTATAGGGACCACAATATTTAGGTGTTGATTTATTGTCCTTCTTTTGTTGCTTGAGTGACAATTGCTTATATGATTATAGCCTTGAAATACTAAATCCCCTACAATTTATGTTCGTTGAGATGTTGATATGCTTGTTGCTTCATCATATTTTGTGCCATAGACAAGTTATCCTTTAATAGTTGGATAACCTCTTGTCGATGCTCTATGTGATCCTCCCCTACTTGGACCTTAAGTTTCACTTTCAAGGATGATGCGATGGATGGGGGATGATACCCACACAGTACCATAAATGACATTTGGTGAAGTATGGAAGGAAGTGTTGTACTTCCATTCTTCCAAGGATAATTACTTGACCCATTGTGATTGCTTATCATATGCAAAGCAACAAAGATTACATTCTAGAGATTTATTCAGAATCTTAGTTTACCCATAATATTGGGGATGGTAAGAGGATCTATGAGTAACTTGAGCACCTAAATAAGGAAACAAGGTAGTCTGAAACTTATCGATGAAAATTGTATCTTTGTCACTTGTAATAACTAGGGGTTTCCATGTAGCTTTTGAGTTGTTTCCATGAATGTTGTAGGTACTGTGCTTACTTTAAAACGATGAGAAAGTGAGTGAAAATGGGAATATTTCATTGGTACATCCATCACCACCATGATGACATTCTTCCATTCAAACTTTTCTAGAACTATGATAAAATCCATTTAGACTTCTTCCCAACACTAACTTGGTATGATGAACGATTCTACATGACCTAGGGTATTGATTGTCTCTCCTTTGTTCTATTAGAAAACCAAACATTTTGCCACAAACTTTTGAACATCGGTTTTAGGACCTTCCCAAGAAAAATTCTTCTCGATCTTGTGATACATTTTCATAAATCCAAAGTGTCCCCCTATAAGAGAAGTGTGCAATTCCTTAAAGACCTTCTATTTGAGCTGGGAATTCTTACATAATATAGGTGATCCTTATACCAAAGCGAATCATTTAATGCACTAGGCTCTTGTTGTAGTTGTGCAATGAGGTTCCATGCATTCTACTCCTATTTCCATTCTATCAATGTTTCTTCCACCTTTGAATCAAATCGTAGAATATAAATAGGACAAAGCAAGGCCTTAATGACTTCTTCTTTCCTTAAAAGTGCACCTGCCACCAAGTTTTGTTTCCCCTTTTTGTAAATGTTTTCAAATTCATCTACTAGCATCTTGGTACCTCATTTGTGTTTCTCTTATGAAGATAGTTGTTGTTCCAAGAAGTACTTCAGATTATCATAATTTGTTTTTAAATTGAAGCATCTTGTTATTAGGTAAGGGCACCATTGTTAAACTACATGCAATATTTCCAACATTTCCTTCTCATAAACGGGTTTGAGTAAGTTCTTCCCTTTAAGTTAGTGGCATTCAAAGGAAATGTGCCTTCCTTCTTGTATTAAAACTACACCAATACCATGCCACGAGGCATCACACTTCACAATAAAGGATTTTGTGAAGTTAGGTGTGTCCAAGTCAAGAGTTATACACATAGTCTCTTGAAGTTTTTCAAAAGCTTGGGTTGCTTCTTTAGTCCAAGAAAGTGCATCATTTTTCAATAATGTTGTTAAAGGTACTATTTTTTGACCATGGTTTTTGACAAATTTGTGATAATATCTCATCAATCATAAGAATCCTCTAGGATTCTTCAAAGTTTTGGGAATCGGTCATTACACCATAACTTTAATTGTGTTAGGGTCCACCTTGAAGGCCTCATGATATAGAATATGACCCAAATATCCCACTTACTAAACCCAAAAGGCACACTTTGAAGGAATTTCACATAGTTGTTACTCTTCTAATAGTTTCAAGACAATGTCAATGTGTCGTACGTGCTCTCTTCCCAAGATTGATATAAAATAGTATATCATAAAAAATTACCAACAATTTTTTTTGACAAAGGGCTTGAAATTAGATTTCATCAAGCCTTGAAATCTAGTAGATGCATTAGTAAGGCCAAAAGGAATCACCAAGAACTCATAATGGCCTTCATGTGTTCTAAAGGTTGTTTTGGGGATGTATTCTTCCCTCATTGTAATCTAATGATATCCTAAATGGAGATCTAACTTGGTAAAGAAAATTGCTCCTTGTAATTAATCTAACAATTCATTGATGACAGGAATAGGAAAATTGTTTTTAATGGTGATCTTGATAATATGTCTATAACTGTTGGGTATGTGTTATATTCTTTGCCTCGGGAAACGTGTCACATTTTGCCTCATTTTTTGTGTCTCCTTGATTTTCGTGTCCATTGTTGGATAGTTTTTAGACACATGGTTTTTGCCAATGGTTTTCTATTTCCAATTAAGGAATTAGGGTTGTTGACTAATACAGGTCATTGGGTTAAGGTTTTGGATATCGTTGGATCATATATGCATATTGTATTGTAAACAATGTATCACTATGAATAAATATAGAATATGTTGGTTTTCCCGGTTTGGGTTTCTAGGGGAAACATCTCTCTGTAATTACCATTGTATCTTTTTTGTTCTTTTATTGAAAATCTATTTGCAGTAAAATATTGTACAAGGTTAAAATATACAATAACCAGGACACATACACCATGAACAATACTTTTTGTAAACAATCACCACCAACAAAGAGAAATCACTTTGGCTATGTCTAATGACGATCCTTGAACCATGTGCTTATTCTCACTCTTCTATACATAAGGGTGTATGTAAGGTTGGATGTTAGGAGGAAGGCTCCCCATGATCAGTTGAATAGCATGATCACGCTCTTGAGCAAGTAGAAGACCTTTGGGCATCTCAACAAATACCTTGGAATGATTGTCGATAACTACTTGGAGATCAAATGGCACAAAGGGTTTAGATGTTTGATAATCCAGGTGGACATCCATGACCACCCACCTCTTCCATTGAGTTAACATGGTTCTCCATCTTGGCAGTTTTTTTATCTATGATTTTTTTAGGTCATAAACCTATGGGGCCATTTTGAGGCTGTAAACGATGTTTTTTGGTCATTCGATGGTATGGGGTAGTCATGGCCTTCTCAAGACTACAAAAAATTGTACTTCTCAGTTATCTCTTTCTAACGAGCTGTTATGCACCCCAAATGGAGATTGTATGCAAAATTTGTGTCCCTGGGAAGTTGATGTATCTATTAAGTACCTTAAGGCCCACAATCCTTTTGGAACTTTATCTCCTGGGGTTAGGGTTATGGATATTTAGGGTTTTCCCTCTTATGGTTTAGTAATTTATGTTAAAAGTAAATTTTTGGCCTCTTTCAAGGTCTTCTTATGAATGAGTGTAGCTGGCACCTTTCTCGACAGAGATAAGATACCACAATTCTAGCTAGTTGTATTGCTTTGCAGTTTACAATATTTTCCTATTTCATTCATTAATTGAATTTATGTTTCACTATATTGTTGTGCTCTCTGCAATATTTTTGTGTGTGTGTTTCCATTCACATTCATACCTTTCATTTCATTCTTTATACAATCCAGATCAATGGTATCAGAGAAATTTGCTCTTTGTTGTTTCTCAGTGCATGTCCTTGATGAGCTCAGGGTATAAAGAGTTGGGTCTCGAGCTAGTTTCACTTGAGGAAGACCACTCTTTCTAGCCCAAAAGTCCTCCCATGGAAGAAGAAAAGAGAGATGATGGAGCAGGATATCATATCAATTTGTTGCTTGAGGAAACCCTCGCACGAAAAAGGAATGAGATGATGGAAATTTTTTCCTAGATCCTTCGATGACTACCAATGATGGTCGAGGCACCTTCAACAAGCATCCATTTCAAAGATGCGACACCCTTCAAGATATAAGTTAACTTTGATATCCCTTTATTTGAAGGCCAAATAGAACCATATGCTTTGGACAAACGGTTAAATCTGTTAGAGGGTTATTACTCTGTTCAAAAATCTTCCAACATCGAAAATACTACCTTTGCGCTCCTTAAATCCCTCCCCATGTCATATATTGGTGGAAAGTTACGAAGAGAGACATAACGAATACGAGTCTACAAAAATTGGGACAAGACCCATTTGGGTGGCCTTTGTTGATGCATTCAAGGAGAAATTTTACCTTCTTGGAAACTACGATGACTGATACATGAGATGGACGATTCTGTGTCAGGAGAGAGACCATAAAATGTTGTTGTACACCAAAATCTTCCATACCTTGTGCTAAAAAATGGGTATTAGAGACTCTGAGCGACACATGGTTTTGAAGTACTGCAATGGCCTAGATAGGTACATCCAAACATAGATGGATTTATTGGACATATCCTCATTGGGAACCACTTATTGATATGCTATCAAAATCAAGCAAAAATTTAAGCATCAAAATAAACAGGAGTTTGGGTTTGCAAATCCGCCACAAAAAAAGAATGGTAAAGGTGGCCCTATCTCATAGAACAAAGGACATAACAAGGAGAGCCAACCTCAAGGCAACCAGTCCAAGTTGCAGGCAAAGAAGGGTAATGGGAAATTGAAGGACACTGGAAAGTCGTGTGAGTTCCACAAAATCCCTTGGGACAACATTGATGAATGTCACTTGAAATAGTCATCGTTGGTTGGGCTTAAAGAAAAGGAAGTGAACTTCGACTCATACTCTAATTCAGATCAGGATAAGGGAAAAAAAATCATTGACTTAGAACCCAATGCTACCATCTCAACCACAAATATATAAATAGAAGAGTTAGAGGAGCTTGAGGAGGGGGGGTGTCTCTTCCATTCACATATGTGGGTGAACGAGAGTCCACTACACTTAATTGTTAACAACGGTATCCGGAAGAACCCGATCTTAGTAGAGGTCATTAAGAGATTGAAGTTGTCGATAATGCCACACCGCCAATAATACACCATCAATTGGTTGAGCCAGGGATGAGACATACATGTCAGCTAACAATATCATTTGTCCTACAACATCAAGCCCTTCAAAGACGAGGTACTATGTGATGTTTCCCCACTTGAAGTTTGTGATGTTCTTTAGGACAACCCTATATGTGGAAACGTTGTGTTGTTTATGGGTCCAAGCCCCGTAGTGTCATTGGTACTCTGAGAGGCCAACTCTACAAGTTACCAGAGGTAGTTCTGACTACTACAATTTCCTCATTCTCGACAAAGTAGTGGCGAAAGGTAATCTCTCAGACTGGAAAATTTGTCCTCTTCATGGTTTGGTCGAAAGGTGAATGGAAGGTCACTACAACCATAATGGCCTCAACATGAGGCCTCTCTACATAGCATAAGTAGGTGGACACGATTGTATAGGAATACATAGATATCTTCACTTCACTTCTAAGGGCGCCTATGCTCTACCAGGTTAAACATTCAATTAACTTGATACTTGGTGATCCTTTACCTAATGGCTCAATATGCAGATGCTCTCTTCTGGAGAATGAGAAAATAAAACGTCAAATTCATGAGCTCATCCAAAAGGGCCACATTCGACCAAGCTCCTCACCTTGTGGAAGCCCAATTGTATTGGTGCAGAAGAAGGATGAGACATGGAAACCCTGTATTAATTAGATAGCCATAAATAAAATCACTGTTAAGAACTGATAACTAGTCCCCCAAATTGATGATCTTCTTGATCAGTTTAAGGGTGCCAAGTTCTTTAGTAAGATTGATATGAAGTCAAACTACCACTAGGTCCCGATTGAACAAACTGATGTATGGAAGACCACCTTCAATTCTAAAGAAGGTCTTTTTGAGTGGTTGGCCATGCCTTTTGGATTAACTAATACTTTGGAAACATTCATGGGGATGATGGATGATATCTTGTAGTCATTCACAAACTCTTTTGTGGTCATATATTTGTATGAAATCCTCATCTTCAACAGAACTTGGGCAAAACATTTGCAACACATTCAACAGATCTTGAGCACTCTACGAAAATACAAGTTATATTCCAATCTCGAGAAATGATAATTTGACATGCAAAGAATTCAATATATAGGATACATTGTGGATGAACATGGGGTGCATGTGGACCCAACCAAGATCCAAGTCATTTGTGATTGGACAACCCCGACGACTCTAACAAATATTCGTAGCTTCTTGGGCCTTTCTAACTTCTACCGTAGGTTCATGTTGGGGTTATCTCATATCTCTTGGCCCATAAGCCAAGTGACCAAGGGTGGAGCTGAAGCCAATTTTTCTTGGTTTGAGTCATAAAAGAAATTTTTCGAGGATTTGAAACACCGACTCTACTCGACACCAATCCTCACTCCGCCATACCTGCAACAACCATTTGATATCGATACATATGACTTTGACTATGCTATAGATGCAATCCTCATTCTCCATGAACATTTGGTGGCCTATCACAATGAGGCACTCTCTGATATTGTTTTCATGTATCCCACCTATGACAAGGAGTTGTACTCCATTGTGCAAGCATGTTGACAAATGAAGCATCATATTATGGGAAATGAAACGATCATCCACACTGATCACAGCCTTATGTAATTCATGCAAACCCAAGGAAAGTTACAGAATGATCTCCATCAAAAGTGGTACATGTACTTGCAACAATTCCATCTCAACATTAAGTACAACGAGGGCCACACAAACCATGTTGCAGATTGCCTCATTTGGCTCTCGATTTTGGTACTAACCACATCTCTTAACTCACGTGGGCATGAGACCTTGGAGTGATCCCAATTGTATGAAATGGGGTGGAACAAGACATGAAGCAAAGAACACAGTATTGTAGATAATCAAAGAGGATTTTTTTTTTTTTTTTGAAGATAAAGGTGGTGTCTAAAGACACCGTTACAACACTTAAATAGAGTGCACCGTGATTAGAACATCACAATGCATGTTGCACATATTGATTTGCATGAGCTATTTCACAATATCCATGATGATAATGACCCAATGGGTATAATTTTTATAGCCTCAAGATCTAACCGACTTCCATAGAATCTAGAAGATCTTGTCCACATGTAACCATCGACTGTTAGAGTTGAATTTTTCAAATTTTCTTTGTTGAGTTTACACGACAAGGATTCTCAACCCAACCACCTACGTGTTCAACTCGTAGACTACTACTGGGCTGGTCGATCCACCACCCGACTATCTTCCACTGTTGGTCGACTATTCAATCGATAGGAACATTGACTACTTGACTGACTTAGTGTGTTGATCAATCACCTAACTGCTTACATCCGGATGTAGGTTGACCTCTTGATCGACTGAACTTAAGAGATGTGTGATGAACCATCAATGCTTAATGTTCCAACACCCCCCATTAGCACACAGTTCTAGAGATTCAAGAGGTGAAATTACTTCATTATTACAGCCCCCCATAATTGCAGCTTCTTGAAGCCCAAACATCATGAAAATCTTGATAAATATGGCTTCAGTTAAAGTTTTGGTGAATATATTAGAAACCTGATCATCTATTCTGCAATATTCAAGAGAGACAATGTTCTCATGAACCAACTGTATCAAATAGTGGGCATGAAGCTCAACATATTTCATCTTACTGTGAGCAACATGATTTTCAACAACCTGTATAACACTTTGGTTATCACAGTAGATTGTGGTCGAGGTATGAACAAAAAGGCCAAGTTCTCCCAAACGTTGGTGAATCCATACTGCTTCATTACCTACTTGAACAACACCATGATATTATGCTTATGTAGTCGACAAAGAGACTACCTTTTGTTTCTTACACAACCACACCAAAGGTCCAGTGCTGTAGCGAAACACATAGCCAAAAGCGGACTTCCTATCATAATCATCACCAACCCATTCAAAGTCGGTGAAGTTGACTAGCGAATATGAATTTCGACAATATTTGATACCAAAATTAGTGGTACCCTTAAAATAATGAACAATTCATTTGATTACTTTCCAATGGATTTCTTTAGGGTCTTGCATAAACCGAGAAAACACACTAACAATGAAGGAAATGTCAGGTCGACTATAAGTAAGATAAATAAGACTGTTGACCAATTGACGATAGAGTGTAGCATCTACTGCGGGTGTTTGACAAGTTTTGGTATGGTTTAGTCCAGACTGAAAAGGAGTAACACAAGGCTTGCAATCAACCATAATAAAATGTGTCAAAAGATCCATAGATTGAGAAATGAAAAATCCATCACAAAGTGGTAATACTAAAAGACCCATAAAATAATGCAAAGTACCAAGATTTGTCATGTCAAAGGAGTCAACAAGCTTTTTCTTTGATCGAAGGATGAGATCATTATTATTGCCAATAATGAGTAAGTCATCTACATATACAACAAAAATCAAGGTGTCTCCATTGGTATGGAGTACATACAAGTTGTGATCAAATTCATAACATTTGAAACTAAGTCGAAGAAATAAATTGGTGATCTTAGCATACCAAGATCGGGGAGCTTGCTTCAAAGCATAAAGCGACTTCTTGAGTCAACAAACCATATTTGAATCTGTCACAAAATCATGTGGTTGTTACATGAAAAATTATTCAGATAGGTCTCCATGAATGAAAGCACTCTTCACATCCATATGATGGATTTTCCATCCAAAGAGAGCGACAAGGGAAAGAATCGGTTGAATAGAGTTCATCTTTGCGACATGAGGAAAGGTCTTGATGTAGTCGATACCTTCTTGTTGAGAAAATCCCTTCATGACTAGGTGAGATTTATGTTTCTCAACAACACCTTTAAGGTAAATTTGGTGTGGTAAACCCATCGACACTTCACAATGTTCTTTCCTTGCAATCAGGGAACTAAATCCAAAGTATGATTATTCAACAAAGAATCAATTATTGTCTTTATGGTTTTCTCCCATTCAGGTTGTCCTTCAACATATGAGTAGGCAACAAGATCATAAGTTTTCAGTACATGCGTCATCAAGGCAACGCTGGCATGTTGCTTCTGACTTCGATTTTGTTGTCTGAAGGAGGCATCTCCAACATAAGCTCCAACAACTTCAATTGTCTTGGAAACCCATCTAGGTAGACAAGAAACATGTGAACTATGGTTCACTTCGGTAGGTTGATCAAAAGTTGGAGAGTCTTCAGTGGGTGGGCCAGTTGAAACAAAGGATGATGGATTAGTTAACTCAGAGGTTGATTGTCTAGTCAAAATAAGGAGGAGATTCGATTGTCCAGTCCAAGGACTAAAGTATGGAACATGAGAACCAATGTCAGAGACAACATCAAAGGGATAATCCCGCAACAATATAGAGGAGGCATTCAAAAACTTAATTCTTGAAGACTTCTCATCAATTAGTATGTTTCGTTTGATAATGATTTGTCATTTGACAAGATCAAACAATTGATAAGATTTCGAATCTTAAGAGTAGCCCATCGTGATGCAAGAATGACTCTTTGCATCCAAATTCTTTTTGCAATCATCAGGAATGTGAGCCTAGGAAATACATCCAAACACATGGAGATGGTCGACTGAAGGAACAACTTGAGTCGATATATGATTGAGAAAATAATTTGCACAATATATTGCTTCAGCCCAGAAGTGAGGAGGCAGGTGTTTAGTTTGTAGAAGACATCTAGACATTTTGACTAATGTCTAATTCTTGTGTTTTGCAATGCCATTCTGTTGAGGAGTGTGAGGAACCCACCGTTGCTTGTCGATACTAGATCGAAGCATGTATTCTTCAAAGGGTCGATTTACATACTCACCACGATTATTTGATCTCAAGCATTTGATGGGTTGGCCACATTGCTTTTTAGCAAAGGCCGGGAACTGCTTGAACCTTTCAAACACAAGGTTCTTGGTATTCAAGAAAAAGACCCATGTGAAATGAGAGAAATCGTCAATGAAAGTCAAAATGTACCTTGTACCTGCCACTGAAGGTATATTAATGCAACATACATCATTGTGAACCAGCTCTAGCAGGTTCTGTGCTCACCATGCTTTGCCAGAGTCGAATGGTGCCTAATGATGCTTCCTAAGCACACAACCATTATAGACTCCTTCAGGGGGAAACACCTTTGGCAAACCAACAACCATGTTTTGAGTTGCTAGTGACTATAGACTTCGATTATTAAGATGTTCAAGTTGCTTAAACCAAATTCAACTTCTCTCTTTAGTGTGAGCAACAAGTGCAATCGAATAAGGTTTAGGTCAAGTTGTGTCACAAAACTTGTACAATTTGTCTGTCAAGTCAAGGTGCTCACCGACGACCATCAACTTGCCTTTCTCCAAATCACGAACAAAGAACCGATCTAGAAAAAATTCCACAACCTTACCTGTCTGTGTTAACCAAGCAACAAACAACAGATTGGCACTGAGGTTTGGCACATGATAAACGTCGACACTTTTCCCATGTTGACAAGCAACATCACCTTGATGAGCAACATCCAGAGTAAAATCATTAGCGACACAGATTTTACTCTCCTTATCTTCATCCAACAACGTGAACAAGGAGGCATCCTTGGCCATGTGGTGAGTGCACACAGAGTCTGCTACCCATTCATTCTGCACAGAATGAGACAATGAGGCCTGAGAAGTTCCGACTTGGAAATTGAAATTATCAATAGGTCAACATAACATACACGTCTCCTTCAAGGCATTTAACCTTATCCTCTAAATTGTCTCATTCTTCAAGCATATTTTCTCCACATGTCTAGTCTTTCCACAATATTGACATGTCTTCTTTTTTCGACTTCATTGGGGAGCATGTTCCTATCTTTGAGGTTTCTGGTCACGGTATGCAAGTTTCTGTGTAGAGGCATCAAACCATACTTTATCCCTAGGATCCATCTTGCCCTTTCCCTTGAGAAAGTGGGATTGGTTCTTTCCACCAAGCTTGCCTTCTTCAAGTAGTTTGTGTTGATCGGTAATCAAAAGACCAGAAAAATATTCAAAGGTATAATCCTTACCATATTCCTTGCGTGCTTACTAGTTGGTGCAGAAAGTCAACATAAACACATCGAATGGTGTTCTCAAGTTCATCAAGACCAGATAGATGAGTTTTCCATCCTTATTCTAGTAGTTCTTTCCACATTCACCCAATTTCAATTGGAGTTCTTTGACATGCACCAAATAGTCTTCTATTCTCTCAAAGGAATAAGGATCGAGAGAGATCAACTCTTTCTCCAACTACATGACGTGACTCTCGTCGACTCAGTCGAATAATGATTTCAACTTTTTCCAAACTTGATGAGGGCAATCAATTCCACTGAGGTGAAATCAAATCTCCCACAAGATATAGGTCGTGATGACCCCTACAACCTCATCCTTGTTTCCATCAACAACAAACTTTGTCTAATCGTTTGTTGGATTTGGAATCACAATCTTTGTATACTGCCACAATCCTTTGTTCTTCAATAGGGTTTCTATATCTGGTGCCCATATTGCATAATTTGATCCATTAAGAATAACAAGACCAATCTTCGAATCCATCTTCGATATCTATATAGAGACTAGTTTGTTTCAATAAGTTCCAAACAACAAACCACCAACCCAGAGTCAAACACACAACAAATCTGACTCAACAAGGTTTGCAGATAAGAGGTCAAGTTTTTAAACCATTGACTATGATACCATGTTGGGAAATGGGGTGGAACACGACATAAAATAGAGAACACGGTATTACAGATAATCGAAGAGGAACACACAATTTCAAAGATAAAGGTGGTGTTTAAAGACATCGTTACAACACTTAAGAAGAGTGCACTATGATTAGAAAATCACAATGCATGTTGCACATATTGATATGCATGATCTATTGCACAATATCCATGATGATAATGACCCAAGGGGTCTTCTTTTTATAGCCTCAAGATCTAATTGACTACCATGGAATCTGGAATATCTTGTCCACATGTAACCGTCGGTTGTTAGAGTTGACTCCACCAAATCCGCTCTGTCGAGTCAGCTCGACAAGGATTCTCGACCTGACCGCTTATACATCCATCTTGTAGTCGATTTCTAGGCTGGTTAGTCCACCGCTCGACTATCTTCGACTGTTAGTCTTCTATTCGATCAATAAGCATTTCATTTACTCGATCGAATGGTGTAGTGTGTTGGTCAATCGCCCGACCGACTATATCCAGATGTAGGTCGACCTCTTGATTGATTGAACCCAGGAGACGTGTGATGAACCATAAATGCTTGATGTTCCAACATATCATCCACATTGATCACAAGTCTCTGCAATTCATGCAGAAACATGGGAAGTTACAAAATGATCGCTATCAAAAGTGGTCAATGTACTTGCAACAATTCCATCTCAACATTAAGTACAACAAGGGCAACACGAACCATGTTGCAGATTGCCTCAGTTGGCCCCTGATAGTGGTGATAAACAGAACTCTTAACTCATGTGGCAACGAGACCTTCGGGTGGCCCCAATTGTATGATGATGACCCTATCTTCGTTGTTACATATCAAGCACTAGATGCAGGTAAACAAGTTCAAGACTTTCACCTCCAAGATGCACTTGTGTGTTATTCGGGCCATCTTTGTGTTCCTTCAATTGAGAGTGAAAAGCTGATTTGGGAGGCACATTATAGTTGGGTGGTAGGACACTTCGGTGTGGAGAAGACGATAACAATACTTCAAAAGTATTTCTATTGGCCAAAACTCCTGCAAAATATCAACAAGTATATCAGATCGTGTACTTCACGTGCCATCGCTAAACCTGCCATTAAGAAGCAGGGGTTATACACTCTACTTAGTCCAAAAAAGCCTTAGGAGTTGGTTTCAATGTATTACATGTCAATTTTTCCCTCCATCAAGCAGGATAATGATTGTGTCTTTTTGGTTGTTGATTCGTTCTCTAAGATGGCCATTTTGGCACTGTGTAAGAAGAGTATCATAGTCGAACCCATTACCAAGCTCTTCTTTGAGCATGTTCAGACTCATTTTAGGCTACCACACACCATTATTTCAAATAGGGAGAGTAGGTTCCTTAGCACCTTCTATCCCAACTTATGGTCTATGATACACACTAAGTTGACCAAATCGACTGCCTTCCCCCCCCAAACAAAAGTGGTCAATCGGATGATTGTGCATATCCTACACATGTACAACTCCAAGCATCCACATACATGGGATGAGAGCCTTCCATGTGTGAAACATAACTACAACAAAGCCCTCCATGACTTTATTGGCAACATCCCTTTTCAAGTGTGCTTGGGATTCCATCTATAGGCCCCCATTGATGTAGCCCTACCCATTTCATATTTGTAGGTAGAGTCCTCCCATGCTTAGACCGAGGAAAATAGAGCAACCAAGTTTGTTGACTAGATCCAACACATCCAACGACATGTTCATGATATCCTGCAGAAATCCTATGCCAAGTACAAGCAGGGACATGACCATCATCAAGTTCCACACACGTTTCAGGTTGGTGATAAGGTGTGGTTGCATTTTCAAAAAGAGCGTCTCACAAGCCCAATAGGAAGCTCGTACCACTTTGATATGGGCCTTAGGACATCACAAAGATTGTGGGTGAGAATGCTTCTGAATTGAGTATTCCCCCTTTCCTTGGCTTGCACCTAGTATTTAATGTGGAGCTACTTTGACCATAGTTTCCACCCCTAATGGACACCTAGAAGGTGGTTGAGCATTTGACCCCTGCATGACTCAATCTTGGCTACATTGAATAGGTTACGATGGATTGAATCATGGACAACTAGACAAAGGGCACCCACCAGTAGAACATACAACTCTATCGGGTTGTCAAAGTATGACAACTTCTTCACCAAAGCAAGTGGCTCACCAAGAGTCAAATTCAACAAAAGTTTCCCCATCTAATGAGGGAACTTGACTCAATGGGGACCATTGCTTTCTAAGAGAGGATAACTGATTTTGATGAATATCATTAGCCACCTACCTCTTCCACTGATTCAACATGGTTTTCCTTCTTGACAATTATTTTATCTATTATTTTTCAAATTCTAAACTATATTGATTTATTTTTCTTTAATATTGATTTAGTTAATTTATCTTAAAAACTATATTATGTCATTATTCATAAAATTGCAATTATTATTGAGTTATCTTAATCAATACACCATCTCAAATTATTAATAATATTTTGTTCACATAAATAAGTTAATGTAAATATCCTCTAAATAAGTAATTGAAATATCGTTTACATCCAATTTATTAATTAACTTAGTAATATAACTATTTGAATAATATAATTATATAGAAGAAATCAAGAAAGACAAATCATAGTATATTATACATTTATAATTTGTAATATTGATAAGTTAAAAAGTGGACAAATATAGATTTTTAGATAATTCTACTTGTTGTGGTGAGGAAAAGTTTTGTTCTAATTTATTTATTTTTTATGAATTTTTTTAAATAAATTAAAATTAGTAAAAAATTTAAAAACAAAATTTCATATTCAAATTTTTTATCAAATAAATAAAAAATAAAGATTATAAATTTAAAAAATCCTTACAATCTCTTAA
Organism: Picea engelmannii; assembly: GCA_009831015.1. Lineage (NCBI taxonomy): Eukaryota > Viridiplantae > Streptophyta > Pinopsida > Pinales > Pinaceae > Picea > Picea engelmannii. The sequence goes on along the minus strand of ML790124.1, from coordinate 316,076 downwards.
AAAATCCTTACATTCAAGAAGAAAATAGACCGAACCAATTAAACAAATGTAATGAAATATTCTTCCATTTTCTATTCAAGGAAATAGACGACCAATGAAGCAAATGTAATGGGTCCAAAGTGGCCGACACACGTACTCTAAAATTACAATTTAAAAAGGAGTAGGTTTAAAAATAAAGGAAAGGCCAAACGTGGAGAAGATCTTTGGAAAGCCAAAAAAAACTTAGGTAAATCATTCTATAGCTACCTTGGCTCCACACACACAAAGAAAAATGTCATAACCCTAAGGCTAAGAAATATAGGGTGTAGTTGTACCGACTTTGGTATAAAACCTGTGCACTTATGTCTAAATATGATATAAATAACTTGTATATATTGCTAAGAACATGCCTCGAGCGTTTAGGAATGAGGAAATAAATGGTAATAAGTATGTAGTTGTTATGCTTGACCTATGGATGCCAGACCAACCGTACATGGATGCATTACACCTCTCGTAATAGGGAATGTAACTAATGACAAGTTGCTCTAACTGTATAAAACATAAAACACCATGTAAGACCATTGAACACGGTGTCTTCAATCATAACACACCACATAGATGTTATTATTTCGGTGCAAATAGTGGATACTTGATCTTGAGATTTCTTACTCAGATTTTCTTATTTGGAATCCAATTTTTATTTGTGGGGGTAGGCCCTCCATAGGTGACCCACTTCATGATATGCATAACATAGAAAGGGCAATAATCTAATCTTTGAGTGAATGACTTTAAACCTCAATTAATTTCCCTTTCAACCTATAAGCCCTCTCTTAAATCTAGTTCCACAAGAACCCTAATAACTTTTTTATCTTAGCAATTCCATAAATCTTCATCTCGGGCAATGAATTTCTTTAGAAAATTTGCTATGGCCATTAAGGACTCTTTAGTCCAAAGTTGCAAGGGAAGACTAAGCAGGAGTACCCAAATATGTTGAATTATCATTGGTTTGCTTCTAGGATTGAATCTTGATAGACATTATTTAAGGATTAGACTGGGGGGTCCCCACATTGATTTCTAAGACAAGTTGGAGTTTGCATCCTTTTCTTTTTGCAATTCAAAACAAATCCAACCTTTAACTAAAATATTAAACTTCATAATATAACCTAACTGAGACTTCCAACCTACCTCCAACCAGTATACCTGGGAGACACTCTTAACCATATTACATGAACCTACCAACAATTTCCACCTTTATTGAGTCCTCCACCTTCTCCATCCCAACATCATGCCCTAAAACCATTTTAACCTTCCTAGCTAGTGCCTTAATGCACTTCTGCTTATGATGTAATAATTAGAGCTTGTGACATCCAAAAGTTTCAGTGGAAAAAGACTCAAATTATAAGCCCGAGTCACCAATATCACCTGAAGCATGAGTTGACATAGCCAATAAAGGTTGACATAAATAATTTGTGGGTACCATCCCTATAACATTTGGTACAGTCTGCACCGAAATAGACCGATGCTCCACCCTCCTAACTCCATCTAGCACTGGCTTAATATTATCCTCAATGGACAAGTTAGACTTTACATCAACACTAAATTATTTGGCACATCTATATACCTCCAAGAGTTACCCATAGGTATAGAATATAACTGGGGAGTTCAAAAGCTCATTCTCCCCATAAACTAATAGCTCCTTCTCGGGCTTCATATCCTTTTTGGGACCTAGACCCTAGTCGAAACAAGGAAGAAGTTGCAAAAACCCTAGAAATTGTAAACCTCATCCCGAACTTGCAAAAACCCAAGTCGAAACAAGAATAAGTTGCAAAAACCACAAACCTCATCCCCGACTCAGTCCCAACAACATCTCTTATTTTTAAGTAGCTTTAGGTTTGAGTTTTCAATGCTTTTCATTGGTTTCCTTTACCATTTCTCGTAGATCTTATGTTAAATAAGTTTTATCTTTGTTTGAGAATCATCGATGCAAATTTTTTATAAATCCATTCTTTATTATCCATTTTCTCCATATGTTTGATTAACACTTGCATTTTTATTGGAGAATTTAGACTTGGAGTGAAGCATGTGCGATTTGTTTCTCATGTTTAAAATGCTTTCATTCATTAGGTTGAAAGGCAAGAGATGTAGTAGGAAGGAACTTTGTGGAGTGGAAATCTCGAGTTACTTTGATAAAACCTTACCAATGTTCTCATGTGAATTGAAGCAAGAATCTTGAATTGGCCATCGACATGTTCTTGACAAAAGCTTTACTTAATGCACAAACCTTATAAGTTTTATTTCAAGTGTTGATTGAGTTAATGGCTTGGTTTAAAATTTGCATGCATGTGCATATTTTTGCAAATATTGTGGATGAAAGACGTTGAAACTTGGATTTTTGGCTTTAAAACAATGCTCCAAAGCTTGGACACTTAATGCCTCTTATTAAGAGACTTTAGCCAAATACTTGTTTGTTTAAGAAATCTCTTGTAAGACCATTTTCAAGGGTAATTAGATCAATGCCATGGTTTATAACTTTTCATGTGCGGATTGTTGAAGAAGTTTTTAACAAAATAGTATAAATGAATCCTTGTTCTTTTTATTTTATTTTATTTTATTTTTCGATGGAAGAAATCATGAGAAACCCTCCGAGTACTTCCCCAGAATTCATGGATGGTAAACGGGGTAAACCGTCGACCCTTATTATGGGAAGTAACCCCAAGGGGATAAAGAGAGTCAAACACGTGACCTCCCCAAATGATAATTAGAGGAGAGATCTCATGTATGGCTCAAGATTGCTTGAGCTAACCCTTGGGGCCATAAATGAATCCTTGTTATTTGAAAGCCATTGCTTATAAGTTTGTTATAGGAGATTGGTTAACAAAATCCCACATAACATGCACATTATAAATCACCCACCAAGACTTGCATATCTCAACTTTGGAATATTCAAGGTTGCTCATTATTGATGGCATAAGAAATCTTATCCTCTTATAGGTTGCAAAGCTTCCAAGGAGGACCTAATGAAGATTCATTGTGTCATTTTATAGAATTTTAGCAAGAGGATAAGAAACCCATCATCATATCAAGAATGCTTCACATGAAGAGATCAAGATTGTTTGAAGGAAACTAAAGATAGATTTTAAGCTTGTTGGAGGACTACATACAAGTGAATATTGAAGAGGCAAAATACATCAAAGGAAAATACATATAATCAAGGAGCAAAGAGAGATATCAAACACCCTACATCAAAGAATACCAAGCAAATGAGAATGAACAAAAGATGACCTTCAAGAATACACAAGCCTAAGAAAAAGAGGAGAGAAGGACTATAATTTGCAAGTCACTAGAATGTAAAGTATGAGGCAAACTAGTGCTCAAAGTCATTGCTTGCTTTGAAGCACAAGTGAACAGTGTTTTAGGTTATGTTACCCCCTAGCCTAGGGGTAACTAAGCTGATCATGTTTTGAGGCCCACATGTTGTATACATGGAGTGTCGCCCACATGTTGTATACATGGAGTGTCGAGAACCACATGGATAGAGCATAGCCTCAGAGGGCCCCTCTTTTCATCTTCTACACATCCTATATATCACCAACAACGACTTTCACCACACCGGTCTAGTCCCAGAAGACAATGGGTCTTGCTCCATGAGATAATGAGTCCAAGTATCATGGTATGCATCACTCCGATATTTGAAGCACTTGGATATGTTGTAATTAATATTTCTTGATTTTAAAACGTTTGCTTCGAATTTATGCTACTTGTGTTGTTTAAACCCGGGGAGGGTGACATGGTGCCCTAGTAAGTTGGTTTCCCTTAGGAATAGGTTGCCACTGGATGGTTCCTTGAAGAGTCATCGTCTATCCCTCACCATACTTGTCACTTTCTATGCTCTATCCTTTTAACCTCCTCACCTTTTGGGAATTTCGGGTGCACTGACCCAAGAAGGGATTGTACCTTATGGGAAGAAGGGGCTAAAGGCCGAGAGGGTAAGAGTAGCAGGGAAAAGACAAAATACTATCATTCAACTTTGAGATGCCTCTCCCAAGTATCCCTGAGAAAGCAGTGAAACACTTCTCCAAAATAAATAGGGGACCTGCAAAAATAATCACTCAGGGTGTTAGTTGGGGGATAGGAGGTCTCATCACGAGCCGACCTATCATGATCATGGGTACTTAGCGGTATGACATTACCATCTTCTGGTCACCAAACCAGGGTAGTGGCTCTGAATTGCATGATTGAGGGGAAGTGGGTCTCATCACGAGCCAACCTTCTCATTTCCGCAAATTATTTGTGAATGGCACTGTCATACCTGGACACCAAGCTAGGACAATGGCCTCCACCTAGTTCCTTAAAACATAAAATAATAAAAAAGAAAAAGATTAAGAAAATGACAATAAGTGGGCTTGGAAAGATTTGCATCATGGAAAAAGGACTACTCTCCCTCTACAAAGGCACCCATAGGTAAGACAATACAAACCCTTGTATGTCAGGAACCCCATGCCCAAGAGTTTAACCCATATCATATCACATGCACACATGACTAGGATTGGTTACACCTTGGAAACACCCTAAACCTAGGGGTTATTGACCCAATAAGACATCTTGAGACCCTTTCCAAACCTAAATTTGGAAAGTTTTATAACGTCTTTGAGCATTTGTTTGGGTTAGGATAGTTTGATGCACATGTTCAACTTTGATTATTAGGTATGATTTACTTGCCATAATACTTGAGACTTATGGACCCCTAGAGGACTTACTTATTGTCTTTACAAGACTTTACCTGGTGGACATGTATTCATGAGAAGATGACCATTTCAGATCTTCATGATGGCCTAAAGCCCATGAATGAATGCCAAAACCCCAAAACTGGGGCATGGCAGGGGTGATTGATTTGCACATTGAAGAAGGAAGTTGTAACACACCCAACCACCCAGGTCGGGTCATGCAACTTAAAACTTTCATGCTTTGGTACCATATTGTAACACAACCAGCCACCCAGGCCAGGTCATGCCATTGAAAACTTTCATGCTCTGATACCATATTGTAACATCCCCCGACCACCTAGTGATCCAGATTATTTTTGGCACGAAATGAGATCGGATATATAATAAAGAAATGCACAGAGATATCATAGATATTCAATAATATAACAGAAATGTATCAGAGATGCAACCATAAACACAAATATACAGTAATACACGATTTCTATTAATGAAAGAAATGTACAGAGACTGTAAAAATAAAGAGTGAAAGACTCGCTAGAATGGTGGCATCTTATCTCTGAGAAGAGATGTGACAGCTACTCGCATTCACAAGAAGATGATTACAATGAGGCTATGAAGACCTTTTTACAATAAATAGGAATGCCCAAAACCCTAGACATCCAAAAACCTAACCCTAGGAGATGAAGTGCCAAAAGTCATGTGGGCCCCGTTTGGGTAAGTTAGTACATCAACTTCTCGGGGTCGTAACTTTTGCATTCGATCTCCATTTTAGGCGTATGATAGCTCGTTGGAAAGGTATCATCGAGGAGATTCATTTTGGAGGATCAATTATGCCTTTGACTATCATTGAGAACCTATATCTTGAAAAACCTTCATTTAGGCCCTCAAAATGGCCCTGGAAGTTAAAACTTGCTAAAATAGTAAATTGCCAAAATTGCCAGAAAACTGTTTTGAGCCAGTCGAAAAAGGTGAGTGACCACCAATATCCACCTCTATCAATCCTCCCTCCTTAGAAATCAATGGTCTCCATTGCATTGAGTTCCTGGGGGAGAGGGAAAAACATTTGCTGGATCTGCATCTTGGTGAGCTGCTTGTATTGTTGGTGATGTCGCGCTGCTTAGTTTGTGGAAGTTTGTCATGAACCTGTTGAGGTTGAGGCTGTTCAAAAAGTCGAGATACATGAGAGGATGGTGTGCAAAAGGAATCTTTGTGCTTTTCTGCAACCTTGTTGATCTGCTTCTGTTGGATAGAAGGTGCTTGGGGCAAGGCTGTAGTGGTTGCAGTGTCCTTTTGTTCTCCTTTTGAACAGATTGTGAAGAAGCTGAATTTTGCAGTATGAGATACTACCTTGTGACACTTTTTAGGTGGAACAATAGTTGGAACTACCTCTAGTATTCTGTAGAGATGACCTGCCAAAGTAACAATGACACTACAGGGTCGAGACTCATAAATAACATGGCGTATCCACATATATCATTGGCCCAAGAGCACATCACAAACATCCAGTGGGGAAACATCACATAATACCTCATCCTTGAAGGGTTGGATGCTGTATGATAATCGACACTGTTGGCTGACACATAGATCTCATCCTTGGCAAAGCCACCCGATGTTGTATGGCTGTAGGTGTGGTGTTATTGGCAATCCCAACTGTTTGACGACCTCTGCTGAGATGAATATTTTTCGTCTTTCGCTATCAACAATAAAATGCAGCGGGGTCCCCTTCACCCACATCTGTGAATGAAAAAGGCACTCCCTCTCTTCAAAATCTGTTGGTTCTTCTGGTTGAATTGCTGCGGTCGCGACAATACCAGTGGGGTCTGTGTCAATGATCTGTCCTTTACTAGTATTTTCAGAATCAGATTCTGAATCAGGGTTCGGCTCCTTGTCTTTGATCTCGGACACCAATGACTGTTTTGAGCGACATTCATTGGTGTTGTGCCAGGGGCTTTTGTGGAAATCACACCATTTTCCAGTGTCCTTCTTTGTCTTCCCGTGAACCTTCTTTTCCTGTGTCTTGGATTGATTTTCGGGAGACTGTTTGTTAGGGCCGTCTTTGTCATACTTTGGTTGTTGCAGATTTGCAGACACGAACTCCCATTTGTTCTGGTGCTTAAATTTCTTCTCAATTTTAACAACATATCGATAAGCAACACCGAGTGATGAGATGTCCAGAAAATCCATTTTAGTCTGGAAGTATCTGTGTAGAGCCCCACGGTATTTCAGAACCAAATGTCGCTCGGAGTCTTTGATACCCATCTTGGTGCGCAAGGTATGGAAGGTATTGGAGAACTCCGAAACTGCTTGGCCCCTCTCTTGCCGTAGTGTGGTCCATCTCATGTACTAGTCCTCATAGTTGCCAATAGGGTAATATTGTTCCTTTACCGCATCCACAAAAAAATCCCAAGTGGGATCGACCCCATATATTTCAGACTCCTCTGTGGAACTCTGCTCCCAATAAGTTTCCCACCAATGTTTGACATGGAGGAAACCTTTAAGCAATGCAAAGGTGATCTTTTCTTTGTTGGAAAATTTGTGAACAGAGAAATAACCTTCTAGCAGATTTAACCATTTGTCTAGGGCTTCTGCATCTATCTGTCCTTCAAATACAAGAATATCAAAATTAACTTGTACCTTGAAAAACAAGTTGCCTCCAAAGTGGCCACTTGATGAAGATGCACCTGTTGCTATCGATAGGTGTTAAAGGATGTGGGAAAAATTCTCCATCATTTCATCCCTCTGTCGCGTGAGAGCTTGCTCAAGCAATAGACTGATAGGATCGTCTGCTCCGTCATTTTTATTTTCTTCCACCATTGAGGGTTTCTTGGGTGTGTGAGAGCGATTGTCCTCAAGAGAGACAAGCTCAAGACCCAACTTGCTATACTCGGACCTCGTCGGGGACATGGAATGAAAAAAATGATCAAGAACAACCTGCTTTGATACCACTAATCCAGATTATTTTCGGCACAAAATGAGATTGGAGATATAATAAAGAAATGCACAGATATTCAATAATATAACATAAATGTATCAGAGATGCAACCATAAACACAAATATACAGTAATACACGATTTCTATTAATGAAAGAAATGTACAGACACTGTAAAAATACAGAGTGAAAGACTCGCTAGAATGGTGGCAGCTTATCTCTGAGAAGAGATGTGACGGCTACTCACATTCGTAAGAAGATGATTACAATGAGGCTTTGAAGGCCTTTTTATAATAAACAAGAATGCCCAAAACCCTAGACATTCAAAAACCTAACCCTAGGAGATGAAGCGCCAAAAGTCATGTGGGCCCCGTTTGGGTAAGTTAGTACATAAACTTTCCGGTGTCGTAACTTTTGCATACGATCTCCATTTTAGGCGTATGATAGCTCGTTGGAAAGGTATTGTCAAGGAGATTCATTTTGGGGACTCAATTATGCCCTTTATTTTCATTTAGAACCTCAATCTTGAAAAACCTTCATTTATGCCCTCAAAATGGCCCCGGAAGTTAAAACCTGCTAAAAATAGTAAATTGCCAAAATTGCCAGAAAACTGTTTTGAGCCAGTCGGAAAAGGTGGGTGGCCACCAATATCCACCTGGATCAATCCTCCCTCCTTAGGAAGGGATGGTCTCCATTGCGTTGAGTTTCTGGGGGAGAGGGAAAAGCATTTGCTGGATCTGCATCTTGGTGAGCTGCTTGTATTGTTGGTGACGTCGCGCTGCTTAGTTTGTGGAAGTCTGTCACGAACCTGTTGAGGTTGAGGCTATTCAACAAGTCGAGATACATGAGAGGACGGTGTGTAGAAGGAAGCTTTGCACTTTGATGCAACCTTGTCGATCTGCTTATGTTGGATAAAAGGTGCTTGGGGTAAGGCTGTAATGGTTACAATGTCCTTTTGTTCTCCTTTTGAACAGATTGTAAAGAAGCTGAATTTTGCAGTATGAGATACTACCTTGCGACACTTTTTAGGTGGAACAATAGTCAGAACTACCTCTGCTATTCTGTAGAGATGACCCGCCAAAGTAACAATGACACTACGGGGTCAAGACTCATAAACAACATGGCGTCTCCACATATATGGTTGGCCCAAGAGAACATCACAGACATCCAATGGGGAAACATCACATAATACCTCATCCTTGAAGGGTTGGATGCCGTATAATAATCGACACTATTGGCTGACATGGAGATCTCGTCCTTGGCGAAGCCACCCGATGTTGTATGGCTGTGGGTGTGGTGTTGTCGACAATCCCAACTGTTTGACGACCTCTACTGAGATGAGGTTTTTCTCGCTTCCGCTATTAACAATAAAATGCAGCGGGGTCCCCTTCACCCACATATGTGAATGGAAAATTTGCTCCCCCTCTTCAGGATTCGTTGGTTATTCTGGTTGAATTACTGCGGTCGCAACAATAGCAGTGGGGTCTACGTTAATGATCTGTCCTTTACCAGTATTTTCAGAATCAGATTCAGAATCAGGGTTTGGCTCCTATTCTTTGATCTCGGCCACCAATGACTATTTTGAGCGACATTCATCGGTGTTGTGCCAGGGGCTTTTGTGGAAATCACACCATTTTCCAATGTCCTTCTTTGTCTTCCCGTGACCCTTCTTTTCTTGTGTCTTGGACTGATTTTCAGGAGACTGTTTGTTAGGGCCGTCTTTGTCATACTTTGGTTGTTGCAGATTTGTAGACCCAAACTTTTGTTTGTTCTGGTGCTTAAATTTCTGCATAATTTTAACAACATATCGATTAGCAACATTGAGTGATGAGATGTCCAGAAAATCCATTTCAGTCTGGATGTATCTGTGTAGAGCCCCACGGTATTTCAGAACCAAATGTCGCTCAGAGTCTTTGATACCCAGCTTGGTGCGCAAGGTATGGAAGGTATTGACGAACTCCAGAACTGCTTGGCCCCTCTCTTGCCGTAGTGTGGTCCATCTCATGTACTGGTCCTCATAGTTGCCAATAGGGTAATATTGTTCCTTTATTGCATCCACAAAAAAATCCCAAGTGGGATCGTCCCCATATATTTCAGAATCCTCTGTGGAACTTTGCTCCCCCTAAGTTTCCCACCAATGTTTGACATGGGGGAGAGCTTTAAGGAGTGCGAAGGTGATCTTTTCTTTGTCGGAAAATTTGTGAACAAAGAAATAACCGTCTAGTAGATTTAACCATTTGTCTAGGGCTTCTACATCTATCTGTCCTTCAAATACAGGAATATCAAAATTAACTTGTACCTTGAAAGGCGAGGTGCCTCCAAAGTGGTTGCTTGATGAAGATGCACCTATTTCTATCGACAAGCGTTGAAGGATGTGGGAAAAGTTCTCCATCATTTCGTCCCTCTGTCGCGTGAGAGCTTGCTCAAGCAACAAACTGATAGGATCGTCTGCTCTGTCATTTTTCTTTTCTTCCGCCATTGAGGGTTTCTTGGGTGTGCGAGAAGGATTGTCCTTAAGAGAGACAAGCTCAAGACCCAACTTTCTATACTCGGACCTTGTCAAGGACATGCACTGAAAAAAACGATCAAGAACAACCTGCTCTGATACCAATGATCCAGATTATTTTCAGCGCGAAATGAGATCAGAGATATAATAAAGAAATGCACAGAGATATCATAGATATTCAATAATATAATAGAAATGTATCAGAGATGCAACCATAAACACGATTTCTATTAATGAAATAAATGTACAGAGACTGTAAAAATACAGAGTGAAAGACTAACTAGAATGGTGGCAATGAATCTCTGAGAAGAGATGTGACGACTACTCACATTCACAAGAAGATGATTACAATGAGGCTCTGAAGGCCTTTTTACAATAAACTGGAATGCCAAAAACCCTAGACATCCAAAAACCTAACCCTAGGAGATGAAGCGCCAAAAGTCATGTGGGCCCTGTTTGGGTAAGTTAGTACATCAACTTCTCGGGGTCGTAACTTTTGCATTTGATCTCCGTTTTAGGTGTATGATAGCTCGTTGGAAAGGTATCGTCGAGGAGATTCATTTTGGGGATCAATTATGCCTTTGACTATTATTGAGAACCTCTATCTTGAAAAACCTTCATTTAGGCCCTCAAAATGGACTCGGAAGTTAAAACCTGCTAAAAATAGTAAATTGCCAAAATTGCTAGAAAACTGTTTTGAGCCAGTCGGAAAAGGTGGGTGGCCACCAATATCCACCTAGATCAATCCTCCATACTTAGGAAGCAATAGTCTCCATTGCGTTGAGTTCCCGGGGGAGAGGGAAAAACATTTGCTGGATCTGCATCTTGGTGAGCTGCTTGTATTGCTAGTGACGTCACGCTGCTTAGTTTGTGGAAGTATGTCACAAACCTATTGAGTTTGAGGCTGTTCAACAAGTCGAGATACATGAGAGGACGGTGTGAAGAAGGAATCTTTGTGTTTTGCTGCAAGCTTGTCGATCTGCTTCTGTTGGATAGAAGGTGCTTGGGGCAAGACTGTAGTGGTTGCAGTGTCCTTTTGTTCTCCTTTTGAACATATTGTGAAGAAGCTGAATTTTGCAGTATGAGATACTACCTTGCGACACTTTTTAGGTGGAACAGTAGTCGAAACTACCTCTAGTATTTTGTAGAGATGAGCCCCCAAAGTAACAATGACACTATGGGGTCGAGACTCATAAACAACATGGTGTCTCCACATATATGGTTGGCCCAAGAGCACATCACAGACATCCAATGGGGAAACATCACATAATACCTCATCCTTGAAGGGTTGGATGCCGTATGATAATCAACACTGTTGGCTGACACGAAGATCTCGTCCTTGGCGAAGCCACCCGATGTTGTATCACTGTGGGTGTAGTGTTGTCGACAATCCCAACTGTTTGACGACCTCTTTTTGGCTTCCACTATCAACAGTAAAATGTAGCGGGGTGCCCTTCAACCACATCTGTGAATAAAAAATGTGCTCCCCCTCTTTAGGATCCATTGGTTATTCTGGTTGAATTGTTGCGGTCGCGACAATAACACTGGGGTCTGCATCAATGATCTGTCCTTTACTAGTATTTTTAGAATCAGATTCTGAATCAGGGTTCGGCTACTTGTCTTTGATCTCGGCCACCAATGACTGTTTTTAGCGACATTCATCGGTGTTGTGCCAGAGTCTTTTGTGGAAATCACACCATTTTCCGGTGTCCTTCTTTGTCTTCCAGTGACCCTTCTTTTCTTGTGTCTTGGTCTGGTTTTCGGGAGACTGTTTGTTAGGGCCGTCTTTGTCATACTTTGGTTGTTGCGGATTTGCAGACCCGAACTCCCGTTTGTTTTGGTGCTTAAATTTCTGCTCAATTTTAACAACACATCGATAAGAAGCACCAAGTGATGAGATGTCCAGAAAATCCATTTCAGTCTGGATGTATCTGTGTAGAGCCCCGCGATATTTCAGAACTAAATGTCGCTCGGAGTCTTTGATACGCAACTTGGTGTGCAAGGTATGGAAGGTATTGGTGAACTTCGAAATTGCTTGGCCCCTCTCTTGCCGTAGTGTGGTCCATTTCATGTACTGGTCTTCATTGTTGCCAATAGGGTAATATTGTTCCTTTACCGCATCCACAAAAAAATCCCAAGTGGGATCGACCCCATATATTTCAGAATCCTCTGTGGAACTCTGCTTCCAATAATTTTCCCACCAATGTTTGACATAAGGGAGAGCTTTAAGGAGTGCGAAGGTGATCTTTTCTTTGTCGGAAAATTTGTGAACATAGAAATAACCTTCTAGCAGATTTAACCATTTGTCTAGGGCTTCTGCATCTATCTGTCCTTCAAATACAGGAATATCAAAATTAACTTGTACCTTGAAAGGCGAGGTGACTCCACAGGGGCTGCTTGATCAAGATGCACTTGTTGCTATCGACAGGCGTTGAAGGATGTGGGAAAAACTCTCCATCATTTCATCCCTTTTTCGCGTGAGAGCTTGCTCAAGAAACAAACTGATAGGATCGTCTGCTTCGTCATTTTTCTTTTCTTCCACCATTGAGGGTTTATTGGGTGTGCGAGAGCGATTTTCCTCAAGAGACACAAGCTCGAGACCCAACTTTCTATACTCGGACCTTGTCGGGGACATGCACTGAAAAAAACGATCAAGAACAACCTGCTCTGATACCACTGATTCAGATTATTTTCGGCACGAAATGAGATCGGAGATATAATAAAGAAATGCACAGAGATATCACAGATATTCATTAATATAATAGAAATGTATCAGAGATGCAACCATAAACATAGATATATAGTAATACACGATTTCTATTAATGAAATAAATGTACAGAGATTGTAAAAATACAGAGTGAAAGACTAACTAGAATGGTGGCAGCTTATTTCTGAGAAGAGATGTGACGGCTACTCACATTTGCAAGAAGATGATTACAATGAGGCTATGAAGGTATTTTTACAATAAACTGGAATGCCAAAGACTCTAGACATCCAAAAACGTAATCCTAGGAGTTGAAGCGCCAAAAGTCATGTGGGCCCCGTTTGGGTAAGTTAGTACATCAACTTCCCGGGGTCGTAACTTTTGCATATGATCTCCGTTTTCGGCATATGATAGCTTGTTGGAAAGGTATCGTTAATGAGATTCATTTTGGGGGATCAATTATGATTTTAACTATCATTTAGAACCTCTATCTTGAAAAACCTTCATTTAGGCCCTCAAAATGGCCCTGGAAGTTAAAACCTACTAAAAATAGTAAATTGCCAAACTTGCCAGAAAACTGTTTTGAGCCAGTCGGAAAAGGTGGGTGGCCACCAATATCCACCTGGATCAATCCTCCCTCCTTAGGAAGCAATGGTATCCATTACGATGAGTTCCTGGGTGATAGGGAAAAACATTTGTTGGATCTGCATCTTGGTGAGCTGCTTGTATTGCTAGTGATGTCGCACTGCTTAGTTTGTGGAAGTCTTTCACAAAACTGTTGAGGTTGAGGCTGTTCAACAAGTCGAGATACATGAGAGGATGATGTGTAGAAGGAATCTTTGCACTTTGCTGCAACCTTGTCAATCTGTTTCTGTTGGATAGAAGGTGCTTGGGGCAAGGCTGTAGTGGTTGCAGTGTCTTTTTGTTCTCCTTTTGAACAGATTGTGAAGAAGTTGAATTTTGCAGTATGAGATACTACCTTGCGACACTTTTTAGGTGGAAGAATAGTCAGAACTACCTCTGGTATTTTGTAGAGATGACCCCCCAAAGTAACAATGACACTACGGGGTCGAGACTCATGAACATCATGGTGTCTCCACATATATGGTTGGACCAAGAGCACATCATAGACATCCAATGGGGAAACATCACATAATACCTCATCCTTGAAGGGTTGGATGTCGTATGATAATCGACACTGTTGGCTGACACAAAGATATCGTCCTTGGCGAAGCCACCCGATGTTGTATCACTGCAGGTGTGGTGTTGTCGACAATCCCAACTGTTTGACGACCTCTGTTGAGATGAGGTTTTTCTGGCTTCCACTATCAACAATAAAATGCAATGGGGTGCCCTTCACCCACATCTGTGAATGAAAAAGGTGCTCCCCCTCTTCAGGATCCGTTGGTTCTTCTGGTTGAATTACTGCGGTCACGACAATAACAATGGGGTATGCGTCAATGATCTGTCCTTTACCAGTATTTTCAGAATCAGGTTCTGAATCAGGGTTCGGCTCCTTGTCTTTGATCTCAGCCACCAATGACTATTTTGAGCGACATTCATCAGTGTTGTGCCAGGGGATTTTGTGGAAATCACACCATTTTCTGGTGTCCTTCTTTGTCTTCCCGTGACCCTTCTTTTCTTGTGTCTTGGATTGGTTTTCCTGAGACTGTTTGTTAGAGTTGTCTTTGTCATACTTTGGTTGTTGCAGATTTGTAGACCCAAACTCCCATTTGTTCTGGTGATTAAATTTATGCTCAATTATAACAGCATATCGATAAGCAGCACCAAGTGATGAGATGTCTAGAAAATCCATTTCAGTTTGGATGTATCTCTGTAGAGCCCCATGGTATTTCAGAACCAAATGTCGCTCGGAGTCTTTGATACCCAGCTTGGTGCGCAGGGTATGGAACGTATTGGTGAACTCTGGAACCTCTTGGCCCCTCTCTTGCCGTAGTGTGGTCCATATCATGTACTGGTCCTCATAGTTTCCAATAGGGTAATATTGTTCCTTTACCGCATCCACAAAAAAATCCCAAGTGGGATCGACCCCATATATTTCAAACTCCTCTGTGGAACTCTGCTTCCAATAAGTTTCCCACCAATGTTTGACATGGGGGAGAGCTTTAAGGAGTGTGAAGGTGATCTTTTCCTTGTCGAAAAATTTGTGAACATATAAATAACCTTCTAGCAGATAAAATACTACCAAATGCATGCATACCTTCCACGATCCCCCCAGCCTTAGACCACGCTATTCATAATTCTGAGCAGTGGGTCACCCCCGAGCTGGGACTAAACTCCCCCCGGGTAGAGGGATTCCTAGCCAAGTTGATGTATCTCAAACAACAAGAACAACTCTGTTAGGTGCCAATTGAAACTAATAGCCTACAGTCTCTCCTTTCCCACATGCTTGTACCACCCCAGGAAGTATGCCCCTTTGTTGTGTCTGTTTTGTCACTTGGGTGAGAAAAACAAGGGCACTTACAAGTCTAGTTGGGCCTGCTAGACAAGACAAAGTTTAGTGCATGAGTTAGATAATCCAAGCAAATGAAATAAATAAGCAAATAAACTAAAAACAACTAAGGAAATAAAACTACAATTCATAAGAAATTTTGAACCAAAATCAATCAATTAAGTGACCGAGATTATGCCACCAATGGATAACTATATTAGTTGGAAAAACACCGTAGAGAAAGGAGGACTTATGGATCCCCTCTTCCTCCTTGGGAGGGCTCTTGAATCCCCTATTTGAGAGCTCTTCTTACAATGATAAACCAAAAAGCAAATGGTGAAGAAATCCAAGCATATTCCCTCAAGAGGTGAGGAGAATAGCTTATTGGAATGTTACTAGAATGATCCAATAAGAAAAGAGGTTTCTTGAAGGAGGATTGAGGCAACATAACAATAATATGAGATTCTTAAATTATTAGTGCACCCATGGCCTCCATTTATAGCATGTCTTTGAAACAATATCCAACTAGTTCTTAGTGTGGACAAGGGGCCCTTTAGGTCACCTTTAGGTCTTTGACCAACCCCCCATTCAGATTCAGCTCAGATTTGAGGGTCAAATCAAGTTTGGAGCTAGTCCAGAAGTGGGTGAGAGGTCAAAAAGAACCATAAATGCACCGTTCACAGGAGTGCGCGACTTTTCTCGTACACAATCGTGCATATGGCGCTGTACATGATTCTTTGTCCCACGTACTGTGCGCGCGCTTCGTTTAATGTTTCAGCACATGTCAATTTTTTGACCAGTTGTATAATTTTTGCTTCTTGAAAATGCATTTTTGGTGCTGTAGGTGAACTAATAGGTGTTTCGAGATGCTGTATTCGTGTAACCATTTGCATGCAATGTTGCGGATGAAATTTCAGTGATAACATATGCCCCCTAATGTGTGAGGTTAGGAGCATACATATAGCCGAAATGCATCAATGTTTCTTCTACTGAGAGTACCATTGTAAGGAAGAGTGTTGATAAGAACTGCAAGATCGATCTTGTCTAAGGGAGAGGGGAAACCGTGAGACCTAAATATGTCTCTACTGAGAAAAAAAAGAAAATCTGTATACAAATGAGGCGGGCATGCCCCATGCTCGTGTCATGTAACTCAAAAATGGTAAGACAATAACTGGAGTTGTATGCTGATGTAGATAACTACAGCACCCTCCCGGGTGGTTTGATAACGACAGATGACAATTCTGAGGGTGAACATACTCTGAAAAAAGGCAAGGACATCTGTAAGAAGTGTTGATGACTTGTAGGCATTGATGGCCTAACAAATTCAGAGGTCTTCGGCTAGTATAAAACAACTGCAATAGTCGCTTATTAAGACCCACCATAACATGAGATTTTGTTGACATCGTATGTTTATGGGGGTCAACGACATCAAAGAGCAATGATGGTTCTCTCTGTGTCATTCGAGACTCCTCATTGTAAAGGTAATGAGAGTCAAGATACTGTTGCCCTTTTGGAAACTGTGCTAATGTCGACAGAAAGGGAGACACGACTCCAAGAAGCAGAGGGCTTCATGAAATCCACTAGATAAGATCAGGAACTGATAGGGAACATGAACAAAGTCAGGATGTGGTGAGACTCTAGACTTCCCTTGGTTGGGGGTATATTTGAAGGATGATTGGCAACAACCATGAAACTGTATCTAGCATCAGAGGGATGACTAGACATGGGGTTAAATTGTGCCAGAGGCGTGACAAAGTGGAAAAACTCAGAGATCAGGGGTACATGGACTGTGGGATACTCGGGGTTTATGGACGATGTCAATATGAGTAGAGGATAGTGAATTCCCCAACCAAGGGTGACATGGGTTGCCTTGCCAGAAAAAGAAGGTCATCAAGGGTGACAACAAAAAGCTAAGTAAATGATGGAAATAAAGGCTTTTTACAATTACCAAATAAATAAAGAATAATTTGGGATGAGTGTACAGATACAGAAACGAGTGCCCCAGTGAAAGATGGCTTGGCTTGTGAGGGCACAAGTTGCGTGGAGAACTGGTGGAGGGTGGGGAACCCATGGGTGGGTTTCTATATGAGGTAAATGAAATGGAGGGAAATTTGCATATGGGAAAACTGATTGTGGATGAAATGGAAGGTTAATGATACTGCAGAGTCGCAGTCAAAATAAAACCGTGAGGAGATAACTGGGGAGTACATTGGGAAAGCTAGAAAAATGATGAGAAGGAGTATGTGGTAGATTCTCGGAAATGCGTAAGACTATCAAGACTCCCATCCCTAAGGGGTGAAAGCAACATGAGTGTCAAAGTGCCAAAGGGGACTATGAATGGGACAACTCATGTGGGGGAGAGTGCTACCGGGTGACAGTACCAAAATGCAGTGGAAGTGATAGTATTGCAGAGCTAGATGTAGGGACCCTAAAGGAAAAATTCGGAGGGTGTGACTGGGAGATGCAATTGATCTTCAGAGGGAATGATTACATGTTAGTGTCTTTCATATACCTGAAGGGGCTGCACTGAGTTGTGATGACCAAGTACCTGCACACATGAAAACCGAATACTCGACGTGAACAATATCTGAAGATAAAGAACATATAACAATTATTTGATAATTTTGAACATGAGCATGCGTACCTAGACGTGATGTGAGAAAAATGCTCCCCCGGGGCCGAGTGTAGATGGTAACCCGGGGAATGTGAATGTGTAGGTGGCGGGACCTCGATCTCATGGCTGAAGACAGAATGGAAAATAAAGACTTTGAGCTTCGGTAACTGAGTGTGGAAGTTTGGCAAAAGGGACTATATATGGTTGTGGGGCCCACAATGCCACCTCATTTGTACCTGCTACTATAGTGAGTTGACGAGATTATTTGGAGGAGTTTATGAGATTACAGGAGTTCAAACCGATCGATCCAGGATTTGTGAGAGTCAGGTTAGTGGTCCCATCTTCCTGCACAATAGATAGGTTCTATTTTTTGGGTAGAGGTCGTATGGATGGCTGTACTAGGGTTTTTTTAGGGGTGGGCCCACTAATGTACGAGAGAAGGAAAGATACCCACGTTGAGATGCGTGGGTATAATTACCTCTCCTATGCATTATGTGCGGTTGTGATGAATACAACCATGCATGGGGGCACGTGGGTGGGAAGAACAGGTGCGCACGTGATGCGTGCCTGCTCGAATTACAACTGTGCACTGTGCACAACTGCTTCTTAGACAGTTGCGCATCAGTGCACACCTGTGTAGAGAACATGTGCGTATGAGTGCACCCCTGTGGGTGTGACAACTGCGCATCTATTTCTCCTATAAATGTGCATTGATGCACAATTGTGTGAAGAACATGCGTGCATATGTGCACACCTGTGGGGGTGACAACCGCGCACTTGAGGCAAAGCTGAGGGGTTTTATGAAAACTTGAATTTTTTGAATATGTTTGATAAATGATGAGTGCTGACCAGGGGTTTCTGTGTGAATGCAAGTGATTAGTTCATCATGCCAGTTCACTGGAGCGAGCGATACTGGGAGTGTCTCTGGGAGGTAGTGAGAGAGGAGCTGGGCGTTCAAAGACTCTTGGCATCCCACAGGTTGCTCAATTTCTTCGATTGCCCACTAATACAGTCGCATGAGTACCAACTTCATTATCTATTGTCAATGTGGAGCACTGATCTGTAGTGTTTCATTGTGCGGGGTCAACAACTGACATTCTCAGCTGTTGAGGATGTATATTTTTTGAAGGGGCTCCCCTTTTGGGGAATGGCCCTGCCAACTGACCCCTAGTTGTCAAGCGATGTGAGGTTGATAGACATAGTGTGGGATTATTGCTTGGGGCCAAACCTGATGTCGGGTTCAGTTGTCTGGATTGAGGCAATGGATGCGCTCTCGCATTAGTGCATCACAACGATGATTGTGAGGATCTACAGATCCTTAGCTACTCAGCAGATTAGTGGTGGTCAACCGAGGATTATGCAGAGACTCCTTGATGTGGATATTTTCGCCTGGGGCTTGATGCTGCATGCTAAGATGATGGGGAAGATTTACCAGTGTCGGACCACCGAATCTGGTGATTTTTCCTTTGGATCTATCTTGGTGGCATGATTTCTGGAGAGGGTGCCCATGTTGCGCCCTAGAGTGTTGCTTCCTGCTGCAGGGCCACATGAGCCGTGACTGATGCAGTGGGCTCATATTTTGGTACGTCATGGAGGGGGAGAGGGTGGCCACTATTTTACGACCACATTGGCATGTGTGTGGCGCCATATGCCACAGATTATATTGCAATTCCCGTATGGTGGGATGGACTTCCAGCATGACCCCGTCACGGTGTTGCCTCCTGGAGAGGTTTGGGACCAGAGAGGTATGTTGGTGTATTTATGTTTTGTATTTTTTTTATAGTGTAGCATATGTTTATGTATGTATGTATGATGATCCTAGCTTTGCTTTTGTGTTTGTAGATGTGGGGTCGCGAGGCCGAGAGGCGGAGGTGGTTGGAGAGTTGACTCGCTAAGGGCCACTGAGACCGCCGCGGGTGGAAGAGCGATGTCGGAGGGACAAGGTTAGTGTGAGGCCAGTAGATGAGGCGAGAGCCAGCTAGAGACGTAGGTTTGATGATCCAGGTGCATGGCCAACGCATGCTCCTCAGGTAGAGGGCGGCTGGTGGATGGATGATTTTCGACACCGGTTGGAGGTGGTATTGCAGGGTGTGCTAGAGGGCATGTGGTCTCATATCCAGGATGAGAGGGTCTTGGAGCAATGTGTGGGAATTCTGATAGAGTGGCGGACCGTGATCCACTGGGCAACTGTAGTAGGGGCAGCGATGACCGGTCGATTGCCCCTCGGACGTGGAGGACCCCCAGCTAGTGGGGCACCTCCTGCTGACAGAGGACCTGGTGGGGGGGTTCTAGGGGCACCATGAGTGCCTGTTTGTATATTTTTGTATTTATTTAGGCGTGCGAGCCCATTTTGTATAGGGTAGTGTGACACCCATTTTGTACCTATAGGGGTGAGGGGGGATCTCTGGCCTATGGGAAATGCACATGTTGTACTATTTTGCAAACATTTATGACACATTGATTGATATATATATATATATATATATATATATATATATATATATATATATATATATATATATATATATATATATATATATATGTTTGGGATCTCCTTGATGTTTACATGTGTTGATGTTTTTTGATGTTTTATGATGTCTAATTTATATGCTGTGACCGATGTTTGATGAGTTATGTGTATGTAATGATGTCTTGATGTGATAAATGCCAATCTAATACTAGGTTATCCATGTTATCTTCTATTTGATTAAATTGTCGTGGAATATGTCTAAATGTAATTGAATCAAAATTTTGAGATAAGAGTCTAAATTGCAGGTATTTGCGAAAGAGGCAAGGATCGCGGACACAGTATACATTGTTGAGTTGCAAGATGATGAGTTGAGAATCTAATAATATGCTAAGGTGACGAATGTGGCGGTGACTGGCCTCGGCGAGGAGGTCAATGACGACTGCATATTCTACTTGGTTGTTGGTTGCTGAGCCCAAACATATGCCGCTAGAGTGGAGCAGTTCATGTGAGGGGGCGTAGAGGGCCCAAGCAACTGAAGCGAGATTATGTGTCCAACGGCTAGCTCCGTCAGCGTAACCGTTGTGGTAGGCCTATGGATGAGACATCTGTCAATAACACGAATGGTATATCAGACATGAGGAGTGGAGGCGAAAAAATAAGACTAAAAACTCTACAAATGTGTACGAAGAAAAATCCTAGTGTAGAATGACTATGCTCAGGTGTAAAACTTCTTTAAGTACAACCCGTTGACGGTTCTTTGAGAGGATATCCTTCTGGAGAGGCCAAAATGTATGTGCCTTTAGTGAGGGTGTGTTGGATGATGTAGGGTCCATGCCACAATGACTCAAATTTCCCATGGCCGAGAGTATTGTGAGCGATATCGTAGTCTAGGACAAGATCTCCTTCATTATAGGAGCGAAGGTTGACATGGCAGTCAAAGGTGGCTTTGGACCATTTTTTAGCTGCCTCATTGTTCTGTAAAAAAGACCGACGATCTTCATCCAATGACTCTAAGTTCAGAAATCGCTACTCCATTGGAGCAGTGTCAGGTAATAGCTCGATGGCAGTGTGCAACGTGGGAATTTCGCACTCGATGGAGAGGGTGGCTTTGATCCCATGGATGAGATGAAACAGTGTAAAACCAGTGGCTGTTTTGACTGCCGTGCGATAATCCCATAATGATGAAAACAACATGTGATGCCAATTTGTCTTATGTTTGTTAACCGTGCGTTGCAACATGGTCTTGAGGACTTTGTTAACAACCTCAACCTGTCTGTTGGAATGAGGGTAGTATGGGGAGGCAAAATCATGGGAGAATCCTAACCTTAAGGAGAATTTGACGAAGATCTCATTCTCAAAGTGTTTACCGCGATCATATACTAACTGTAGAGGAACTCTGAAATGGGCAATGACGTGGTTGAAGAAAAAAAACAGTGCTATGTTAGCGGTATTGTTGAAGGTAGGCATGGATTCAACCCATTTGGTAAAGTAATCTACTGCCACAATGATGTACTTGTGTCCATTACTAGATGGAGGGTTGCAAGTCATGAAGTATATGCCCCATTTGTAGAAGGGGCCGACAGTGATGATTGGATGTAGAAAAGAGGGTGGCGCTCATGCTTTGTTTGCATAAAGATGACATTTGTCGCATCACTTGATAGCATGGATGCATTCATGAAATAATTTGGGCCAAAAGTATCCTTCTCGAATGATTTTTTGGGTGGTGGACATACCTGAGAGGTGGTCACCACAAGCGTCGCTATGGAAATCGTTCAAGACTCTGTCTGCTTCGTCGATGGTCAAACATTGGCGAATAATGGTGTCGATCCCACGTTGATACAAAATGTCATCGATGAGGAGGTACTGGGGGGCCTGATGGAAAAGGCACCGACGATCATCTAGAGAGACATGAGACCCAAAATTTTGTGACCGAAGGTAGATGAGAAGGTCACCATACCAGGGGTCATTCGAGGGGATGTAGAAGAGGTGTTCGTCAGCAAAATATGTGTTGACAGGTGAACTTTCAGTGTCTGAGGGAAATGCCCTGATGAGTTCGGGGAGGATGAGGGATTTCTTGCTTTTGGGATTTGAAAATTCTAGGTTGTATTCCTAAAGGATGACGATCCATCAGACAAATTTGCCATTAATCTGCTGTCGACTAAGTAAGTACTTCATGGGGTTGGAATCTGCCATGACTTTGGTAGTGCGAAGTAGAATATAATGACGCAGTTTCTGGACTGTGAGGACAACTGCGAGTATGAGTTTCTCCTCATGATTATATTTCAAGGGTGGTCCTGAAATATTTTCACTGATGTAGTAAATAACATGCTCACGGCTATCATCTCCTAGTTGGACGAGAAATCCCGCTACTGAGACAGATGAGGTTGACAAGTAGAGGATGTAATCACGATGATAGTCGAGAGGACTAATCAAAGGTGCATTAGAGAAGGCCGCTTTTAAATTGTCAAAAGCAGCTTGGGCATGTTCATCCCATCATAATGGGATATCATGACACAATAAGCGAAGGAAACCATGCGCATGGGTGGCGTAATATGGGACAAAGCGTCGTAAAAAGTTGGCTTTGCCTTGTAGGCTCTGCAGTTGCCACAAATTCCTCGGTGGTGGAATTTCTGTGATAGCTTGGACCTTGAAGGGGTCCATTGTGATGCCATGTTGAGAGACTATGAACCCAAGGAGGCATCCGACGATGATGCAAATAATGCACTTGAGGGGGTTCAAGCGGATATTGTACTTGCGACATCATTGAAAAACAACTCGTAAGTTGTCTAGATGTTGTGTTCGTTTCTTGGATCAAGTAGTGAGGTTATCCAAGTAAGTGAGGATGATGTGAGCAAGATCATGGAAAACATAAGTCACGGCTCATTGGAACATAGCACCAACATTCTTTAGTCCAAAAGGCATGACATGATAAGCAAAAGTACCCCATGGGGTGGTAAATGCGGTTTTATATTGATTTGTTGGATGGATTTGGATTTGATTGTAGCCAAAGAACCCATCCATGAAGGACAGGGCCTCATGGCGGGCACAATCATTGATAATTTGGTCGATGAAAGGGGTTGGAAAGTTGTCTTTGGGAAAAGCATGATTGAGGTCGTGAAAGTTGGTGCAGACGCTAATAGTGCCCTTTTTTTTGTTAACGAGGATGGGGTTGGAGACCCATGACGTGTATGTGATGGGGTATATGAACCTTTCAACGTGTAAATTGTCAATTTCGGCTTTGATAGCCGTGACTTTGGAG
This sequence comes from Picea engelmannii, assembly GCA_009831015.1. Lineage (NCBI taxonomy): Eukaryota > Viridiplantae > Streptophyta > Pinopsida > Pinales > Pinaceae > Picea > Picea engelmannii. The sequence goes on along the minus strand of ML790124.1, from coordinate 292,437 downwards.
GGATGCAGTGGGCGTTTCTTTTGACGTAATGGGGCGACATTTGGCCATGTGTCGATGCGATATTCGATGATAGAGGGATCGAGGCTAGGCATCTCTGTATATGACCAGGCAAAATATTATGGTATTCCTGAAAGAGAGATTTGTAAGTTGTGAGTTCCTCAGGGGAGCATGCGGCACCAATGGTGATTTCCTCTATGATTCCCGGTTTGATGGAAATATCGATTTTGACGGTGGGGGAAATGTTGGCCATGTTACCTTCTTCAAAAGCATTGGGGGCATGGATAGGGTTGTTGAACCAATATATATGTCTTGATGGAATAAAATCCTTGGTTTTGATTGCACATATGGACGTTTGGATAGGAGGGTCAAAGGCTTCCTGTGAGATAAAAAACTCACTGTGATGGAGTGCATTCCATGGGAAATCGGGGGTAGTTAGATCCTCTAGGATATCTTCATCGCATTGGAAAATGCGAGAATATAGGGGATCCAGGGAGGTAACATTGGTGACTGTCACCATGTGACTGTCTTCCCATGATGAAGACTTAGAGGGGGTATCGCCACTATGGTGCGATGGCACGCTTGACATAAACCAAATGTCCAGACACTATGGATTGTAAACTATGGTCGAGGTTAAGATTTCCTAAGGGAGATGAACCAGAGAATTGGGAGGATTTGGGGGAAAATACTCAGACAGTCTATCCATGAACCATGGAGGGGTGGGAAGTGACTTAGGTTCAAAGGAGGTGATGTGAACAGTATCTGGAGAAGGGATAGGGGGAATCACTTGTAGCACATGAAGTGAGGTGGTTGGAGGGTTTTGAATAAGGGCCATTTGACGACACCTGTATTCAATTATCAAAGGACACTGGTATGTGAAATGATCAAGCGATTCACAAAGAGAGAAAGGGCACCTTATCCATTCATTGATTGAGGTCGAGACATAATGGATGTCGGTGATGTGGGTACCCGACGACGTGGCTGGAGAGGGGTCTTGTTGAAATCTTTGGCTTACTTCCATTAGCGCCTGTTGAAACTGAGGTAGAACGGGGCAATGATGACTGTAGTGTCCATACTCTAAACAAATGGAACACATGAATTTAGTTTGCAGCCCTTTATTTCCTGTAGTAGGGGAAGCTGTGGTAGTACTAGGTGTGCTTGGTGAAGCGACGAGCGATGTGGTTGCTCGAGGGAGTTGGATCAGATTGTGTAACTCAGGAAGAGAAGGACATCTATTAGTGGGGTGTTCCTCTCTTTCACATAGTGCACAAGGAGGTTGAACTCGGGGGGGAAGGGGAGATGTGGGCTCTTTCTTCTTCCGTCTGCCCCCAACCATAGTGGTGGTGCCAACTGATGGGGGTGATGGTGGTGTAGTTGGAGTTAGTACTAGAATATGCATTGGGATTCCCTCTGATTGGGGAGGGAAGGATGGTTGGGGAACCATCGCGGGTGGGTGTAGATACCATACTGGAATGGCGAGCACCATGTTGGGAAGGATAAGCGTTGCGACTACCTGAAAATCTTGTACTCCTGGTGGGGGGTAGAATAAGGGGATCTGAGTAATGGATTAGGGGATTGTTTCCCAAACTGGGATTTTCCCTTGGGGAAGGGTGAAATCGGGGATAAGTGGTGTCGTAGGGTTGTCAGGTAATTCCCGAGGTAGAATTTCTTCAACTGGTGGGATGTCAAGGGGTGGAGAAGCTTCAGTGGGAGGAATGGTATCTCTGGTTTCAATTCCATTAGAAGATATGAGAAACACTTGTGCTGAGGGGTGTATGAGCAGTGGTGCTCCATGGTATCCCCCAAGCAAAGATGGGTCTTTGAAAATTTCGGGGCCCATATCCATGAGTGGGTATGCGTCGGAACTAGTGTGGACAAGAGGTAGGATGTTATCGATGTTGGAGGAGTGGTTAGGCTTGTAATGTGAAACTTGGTCAATGGTGATGATTTTCCTGTTGTGGGGGAACATCATCGTTCGAAACACAGAAGAGGCAACTGCCTTCATAGCGTACATGTAGCTATGTCCAAACAATATGTTATAATCGAGCAGGGTGTCGATAACCTCAATGTTGATGAGTATGGTTTTTTCCCCGAGTTCAACAGGAACATTTTGAAAGATCCCTTCAAGGGAAGATGGTCGACCATCATAAGCTCTCAAAGTTATGGTGGATGGTACTAGCTCTGGGGAGTCAAGTTTCTACCATACAATCTTGGACATGATGCATATGGATGCACCTTCATCAATGATACATTGATGAAACATGATGTTCCGAATCTTGACTGGTATTTGGAAAGATACCAAAGTGGGGAGACGAGGTTCCCCACAATCTAGATCAAATGTGATGAGTCTAGCATCAGCTGGGTCGACTGCCCCCAAGGCAGAAAGCAAGGATTTCCTTAGAGTTGGACAGGTTTGGATGACCTCCAATACGGACATGGCTATGGGGGACTATGCCAAGTCATTGACCAGACTGTAATTATGTGCCTCCCTATCCTGAGGGTTGTTGACATTCCATCGTAATGGGATGTGAGGGATACATATGGCGGGTTCAACGTTACGACGTGGAATTATCATGGGTTGTCTGGCTGTAGCTGGAGCTGCTTTCGAAGTGGTGGGAGTAGATTTAGGGGGTGTGCTGTATTGACGACTGCACGCTTGTAGAATTTTTTTTTCTTGTGAGGAGGATATGACAATTTGTCAGATTTCCAGGGTTTTGATACTATCCCATTTGTGGTGGGGCAAGATGTATCTCCTGTTGGGTATTCATCACACCTTGGTGTGGAATAAGGTTTTGCAACATGGCCAGGGGTGGTTGTTGCAAATAATTTTGTGGGGCCTGCTGAGGGGCAGGCGTTGTTGGAGGATGTGGCGGGTTCATGGAGTCTTTCATCCATTTGAAGTCGATGATTTGGGGGCAATGGTGAGTGTAATGGCCATGCTCACCACAAAGAGCACAAGGGAAGTTCGTCCAGAGGTTGTTGTTGTTGTTCCTCCCTTGGATTTTTTTGTTATTATCCCCTTGGGGGTTATGGTTACCCTGGTCCTGGTTTCCCCCAATAGGTTGGTTTTGTTGGGGGTTATTTCCCCCTGGTTCTGGGTTATTATTGTTTCATTTTTTCCCTTCATTTTTGGCATTATTCGACTGATGGGTCGGATTTCTCGTATTGAGTTATTCAAAATTTTGAAATTGCTGAATGGGAGGGGGATGAATAAAGTTAACTCCAACATGTGGTTGACCTTTTGGAGGAGAAATCGGTTGTGGAGGAACAAGAAATGGAAAATACAGATTAATTTGTGGCAACAATCTGTAGGGTGCATAGGAAGGCGCAACGCTTTCACTAGTTCCCAGGTTATAAGCTGAGGTAGAGGGGATACCTGAACTTGGTTGAGAGGCCGGGTGCATCATCGATGTCGGAAAGGGTCCACTCATGGGTGGAGGAAGGCCAACAGGGTATGGATTTTAATAAGGGGGAGGAGGGTAATAAGGTGGTCCTCCATATATTAGCGGATATTAGGGTGTACCATACATGGGTGGTGGTTGGATGTATGGGTTGTGGTGTGTTGTGGTACCAATCAATCTATTCGTCGCATGAGACATCCCAGGTTTGTCCTGGCCGAATGGTATGGGTCTCGGTTTGTTAGCTATTACTGTGTATAAGTAACCTGACTAAGCATAAATGAGGTCGTACTATTGAGCCTTGCTGATGGCTTCCTCTTCAGTTTGGGGAAATGTGGATGCCACATCTTTGGCAAGGATAGAGACAAGTGATTGAGAAACCAATTGAGACATTGTTCTTTGGTGGTTTCTGCTTTGCATAAGCTAAGTTGACAACGTCATTTGTGAATGTGGTCAACGATATGTGTAGCCGAGATTTGTTTGCACTCTGAGAGTAGTTCTAGACCAGTATCATGATGAACTAGTAGTTGGAAGAAGGCCAAGAATTATTTGGCCAAGGATTCAAAAGTCACACGGGACCCTGATTTTTTGTCCACATACCATTTGGCTGATGGACCAGTGAGTGTGTGCTGAAATAACCTTAAGCAAACATAGTCATCTAGGATACTGTTTGAAGAGCACCATAAGTGGAAGGTCATGACATGGTTGGCGGGATCTTCCCCCGATTTACCTTCAAATTTAGGAATGTCTGAAGGTAGTTTGGTAGGCATATTGGGCCATGTGGGGTCATGCAATATAGGTTCATTTGTGAGTTTACTCAAATCAGGAATGTTGAGGGACACCAAATATGGCATGGGGGGTGGTGGTGGAGGGTTAGTTCCAACCATGGTGTGAGTAGGTAGTGGACCTGACCCTTGAGGGGGGTTTGGTGGGGTTGTACTTCTCCCTTGAGAAGAAGTTTGACCTCTGCCTCCTGGTGAAGGAGAGCTAGTGGATGGATGGCCTTGGGAAGTGGACCCAAGTAAGGTGGAACCCAACAAAGCGGATCCCAAAATAGTGGCACTCACAGGGGTGTGAGATGGTTGAGGCGGTGAGTTGGAGGGACTAGGAACTCCTCCTAAGACAGGAGGGAGATTTTGCAAGCATCTAGAATGACGAGGATTCTGTGGGTACCCTATGATGTCCGACTAGAAAAGTGAATGTGTGCAAATGGTGATGAGAGTAATAAATGAACAAGAGAGTTGTATAATTTTGGACCTTCACAATATTTCTCACAATCACATGTAATAAAATGAGTGTCATACATAAATCAACTGTAAAATAATCATACACGTGGATAGGTGGATTTTTTCTACGTGGGAGAACAAAGAAAACAAATGCTCGCGTCCTAAAAAGATGTAACGTCCATCCTTTCAAATAGCACTGGACCTTCCAATAGCACTCAACAGTGGGGTCTGAAGCCACCAGAAGAGGAACTGATGAAGGATGAAATAATCAGTTATAATGAGGGGTAGAGGGTGCATATCCCAAAAGCGCTGGAGATATTTCCCAATAGCCACACAAAAATCTGATCAAGGTGCAATTGCAAACCACAATTTCCACCTGGGTGGATGTCCTAAATTTGGCCACTAGGTACCTCGGTCAAAGTGTGACATTTAGATTTTCGGCCTCAGAAATGGGTCAAGAGTTGGATCCCTTCCAAGAGTTGGGTGACTCAAGGGGGGACGCTATTGGCATAGGGGAAGACCCAGGGTTCAACGCTTCAACAATGCACCAACAAAACCCTAACTACCATCCCTTTCGGAAACACCTGCGAAGCAGATGAAGTCTCACCCAAGGTAGAGGCATGGTTGGTTGCAAGACTCTAGTGTCTGCAACCTTAGCTGGGACACAGATATGTGATTACAATACTCTAACAAGGCAATTAGAAATTGTCATTCATTAGTACTTAATCTTTGCCTACAACACAGATAAACCCTAATTACAGCGCAACGTAGTATTCAACAAGATTCAACACATTCAAGCACTAAGCACATCAACATAGATCAGATCTAGCATCGCATTTACATCCTTAGGAACTAAGCTATTATATTCATCTAAGCATACGTCATTGCACTAAGCATTAATCATATGAACCATAAAACAACCATAATTCTCAAAGCAACCATAACACAGGATATACGTGGTTCACCCCCAGCCTGGGGCTACGTCCACCAACTCTTCGTCTTATTTATTATCTTCTGTCAATCATATACATGAACAGATCCATAAGGTCCTACTCTACATAGGATAGGAGATCTGCGCACACCTCTCTAGATCCTCCTTCCCCAAGCTAGGTTACAACAAAAAGCCTTTACATAATCTCTTATAGTCACTTGCACTTAGCCTTGCAAGTCTCACATAGTATGCAAAAAGCATGTACAAATATCACTTGCCCTTAGAACTTAGCATCACACACACACACTACTTACTTACATCACCTAGCTTTCTATTTATACATTACAAAAGGGCCTAAACATGGGTAAACCCATGGGCTGACATCCCATACCCGTTACATAAGCGCAAAACCCAAAAATGCCCTAAAAAGGGGCTGAGAGCCTGCGATCTCCAGTTCGACTTGCGATCCACCTTCGACAGCCTGTCAAAGTCCCAAAATAGGTCAAACCTGACCAAGGATCTCCAAAAATTGGTCAAGGGCTAACACGCGCACAAAAAAACCGGAACTTGGCCTTCGACCCTTCACAGGTATGTCCCTGCCTTATGGTGTTAGGAACACTTGACTTGGAGATTCCCTAATTGTCAACTTCTAATGTTTGAAGATGTGAGAACCAGATAACAAGGGGTTATTTGGATGCCTACCATCGAGATCCTACCTAGATTAAAAAATTTCTTTTGGCACCTCTCGTGGAGGAAAACTTAGTGAGTTTTTAGAATTTTTTTAGATGTGGTGGGTTGAGAGATTGGGGGTGTGAACCAATCTCATTTGAATTAAGTGGGTGTGGATAATTTCTTCAAGAAATAGTGGGACATTTCAGAATCCCTTTGGAGGAAACCTACTTCAACCTCCACAATTTGAGATGAAATTATGTGAGTGAGGAGTGACTTTGTGTGTGAGAAAGTGATAAAATGTGCCAATTAGATGTCAATTTGCAACATGTGGACTTCATGTGGTCCTTAAAAATATTGATTACCTATCTTGCTAGATGCCATTGGTACAACCTTGCGGAATTTTAAAAGACCTAAAGAACTAGCATGTGGACATATGGGTCCTTACCAATCCTTTAAACTCCCTAATGTGATTTATACTAAGAAAGCTTAAAAAAACTATCCTAGATTGTAAGCACAGGGGCATGTATGGGCATGTTACTTTGATCTTTAAACTCTCCTAGTGATGTAAACTAAGAAAGTAATTTCAAAAACTATCCTAATTTTGCAACATGTGGGCATGTATAGGCCCTTACAAATGTAAGATGTTTGGAAAGAAACTAAGAGGAGCCCTAGGGGGACTTTTTCCTCTCCTAAAGATTTTGTTAAGGGAGATGAAATGTCCCCTTAATCACCTTTCTGATTCTCAAGATCGCTCTATGGTGTGAGAGAAGAGCATACTCAATGATTACAGTTTGATTTCTGGTCCCAATGCAAGTGTTTTTATAAGTGATTGAAAAAACTCTTAACTTAAGTTTTACAATCAAAACAAGCCATCCATGTGGAAACTAAAGAAAAAGAGGAGAAATGTGGTTCTTTTTAAACCCCTAAGTGCCTATGTTTTGACTAACCTTTCATATGGGAAAGGAATCTAAGTGTAGTGCATTTACAATTTGCAAAAAAATAAGATTTTGAAGGCTAGGGGCCTTCAAATCATCACAAAAACTCTTACAATTTTGGAATTCTGTACATATGCGCATGTTGCAGTTTAGACAAAGGTGCAATGGGTGCACAATGCATAGAGAACTGAAGACCTTTTGATGCACAGTGCACAAAATGCGCATAGAAATGAATTGTTTTTGGCAGACAATGCTCAAAATGCACGTCTATGGGCTGGAACACCCGCACACGTTTTGATACGCGTCGGGGGGGGGGGGGGGGGGT